>JAQZBX010002396.1:11325-72568 GCA_029593785.1 Cabassous unicinctus | reverse complement strand
GGCCAAGCCAGAGGGCTGGAAGCCGCCTCCTACTGGCAAGGCCCCACCTACTGACGTGGCTCCCTCTGCCCTCAGCAGCAGTTCTCCATCCATGGAGGGTGGAGGGCTCCCGAAACGCATCCCCTCTGGCTCTGCAAAATGGCTGCCCTCCAGCCTGGGGTCCCCTGGCTGCTGACAGGAGATGAGAGTCACTGAGGGAAAGCCATAGGTTTCCAGCACAGGGGGCCGCCCAGTCTCAGAGGCTTCCAGAATGAGATCCACATCAGAGAAGGCCACCAGGGCCTGGGTGGAATCGCAGGAGCTCTTCTCCAGCTCGCTGGCAGCGGTGTAGGCTAGGGGGCCTGTGTGGGGCCAGAGCCGCCGCAGGTCATCCCGGAAGTGGGGGTTGAAGAGCAGGTAGAGCAGCGGGTTGAGGCAGGCAGGCAGGGGCAGCACCACGAGCAGGACAGACTTGACGGCCTCAGGGGTGACGGGGAAGAGGCCCAGCATGGAGGCAAAGCTGAGGAAGGCCACAGGACAGTATAGCAGCCCATCGGCAAATATGAGCCAGGCCATGTGTCTCACCATGGCGCAGTCCCACACGGCCTCAAAGTCACCCCGCGGCAGGTCACAGTAGAGTTTGATGTAAGCACCAGCTACTACCAGGAAGCAGAAGGAGTTCATCATCACCAGGGCCACGGCGAAGCCCAGGGCTGCTGGCTGTCCCTCCGGTGGGGCGTAGGGCAGACAGAGTGGGGAGGCCCCATATTCTCCCACCGAGGCGAGAGGCAGAGCTGCAGCCAGCCCTGCCAGCATCAGGCAGCCCAGGGCCCCTGCTCGAACGCTGCCCAGGGAGGGGGCCTTTCCGTAGGCCCTGACGCAGGAGATGGAGACGCTGCACTGCACCGCGGCCAGAGTGAGCAGCAGCACGGAGGCCTCTGACCCGAGCACAGCCAGGAAGCCCGTAGCCTGGCAGCCCAGCCCCATCTCCCAGCGGGCTCCATACTGGGCGAACTGACCAAAGGTCAGGGCATCGACGGAGGCCAGGAGGCCACAGGAAATGCCGGTCAAGGTGTTGGCGCCTGCAATTGCACCTACCACAAACTTGACTGGCGGCAGAGGGGCAGGACCACCGGCAAACACGGTCAGCAGCACCAGCCCATTACAGAGCACGGAGAGCAGCACGATGGCCCACACAGCCAGGCGGATGCCCCAGCTCTCAAAGAGGTGCTCACAGGGCTTGAAGGGGCCTGTAGGAGAGAGGATTAGGCATTACTCCTGGGCCAGAGGCTGGGCTGCACAGGGTCCTGGGGTCAAGGCCAGGGAAGCTGACATAGCGCCTGCACTGAGAGAACTCCCAGTCTGGGGGAGGCAGAGAGGGTTCTGTCCTCAGAGAGCATCTGCGTTGGGACTGGGGGGAGGAGTGGTGGGATATACATAGCTCTTCTTCCAAGAAACTGTTGATAGGGTGAACTCTAACCTCCCTCCCAATACACATAGAAAATGGAAGCACTTATAAACATACACAGTAGGAATTAATCCAGGGCAAACGCAGGCAATGCTAAGCAAAGCAGCCCTTTGGAAGCAGCATTTGGAAGAAAGGAAGGGACAGGAGTGGAAAGGACATCGGATTTGGGGCTATGGTGGGGGTAGAGACACGGAAGCACAACGGGCTCCCCAGAGAGTAACTACTCCGCAGCCCCAGGCTCTGCTTCTCCCAGTCAGGACCCAGGGCTCCTCCACTGTGGATGAGTCCTGACGGGTAGCACACCAGGGGGCCCCTCCCTTGCTCTGTGAGCAGGGGTGGACCACATCTAAGATTCAGGGGAGTCAATCAGTATTTGGGAGGTAAAGCATACAGCAGGGGGCTCCATACCAGATGGGTAAGAGCCTGGTGTTTTTCATCTCTCTCCCCGAGGTCTATTCTTAAATCACCTTGTAACTTTGGATATATCATTTTTAAATTTCATTTGGCTTCAGACTCCTGTTCCTCAGTGTATTGCTAAGTAGTTTGAGGACTTGAGAGGCTTTTGTGGAAGCTATTTTTTAAACATATTTTTTTTCTGATTACCAATATTAGATGGTAATTGTAGAAAATATGGAAAATATAAAGTGGAGAAGTTAAAATTGCTTATGATCTCACCTCTCAGAGGGAACTGATTGTTTTGGTATGTTTCCTTCCAGTTTTTTATTACTATTATTTAAAATACATGTATACATGTATTTAAACTAAATTGCAATTTTACTGTATCTGGTTTCTTATTCTCTTTTTTTTTAAGTTAAAATTTTATTATGCACATTTTCCCATATCCTTATTATCCACAAAAATGTGTTTTCAATGATTGTGTAATAAATACTCTACCATATGGGTGCACCACAATTTGTTAGACCATTTAATAAGCTATTTTAAAAGCAAGTTCAAATTGGACTTTGCCTTCTGGAACTTCCTGTTTTACCTCAACCCTGCTGTTTATTGGTTTTCAGAGGTGAAACTTCTGGGTCCGTGTGAAGCAAGTGGGTTTCCAAGTCAGAAAAAAAAACCTGTTTCCTCCCAGGTTAAATTAGCGCTCTAGCCCGGGGCTGGCGCTAGAGGGCGCGCTTTGTCCCCAAGTGCCTAGCGCAGGTAGTGGGCAGGGTCCGACAATCACCCTCTGTGCCTTAGAGGCAAAGGGTGGAGGCGAAGAGACCTGAGCCACATAAAGATGGAAAACTGGAAAATGGAGGTGGGTTGAAACAGAAGCTTAAAACTGTTGACTACTTTCAAACCTGAACCGTTCTTCTGGGGTGACCTGGTTAGCATTTTACACCCAAAGGAAGGGACTTTCTTCACGCTAGACATCTTAGGTTGGATCACATCAAAGAGAAAGAGTATTTTCTTTTTTTTTTTTTTTTACAGCAAGATGGATTTAAGTGAGACTCTAAAGGAAGCTTCTCCAACTATGAGTTAGTACAATAAGGGGTCACCCGGATTCTGTGTTGTTTTTCCACCCTGAAGAGTTTTAAGAAAGAGAGACTGCCATCTTCCTGGGGTAGAGCAGAGACGGATGGAGAAGGTGACCATTCAGAGCCCACCTGGCTCTGGGATTCTGTGGTGTGGAACTTAGAGGGAACACTCAGGAGAAGCCCCACTTCCACCCTGAGCAAGGGGGTCAGGCTATCCATTTTCTCCTGGATGCATAATTTCTAATTGTCTAACTCACAGAGTTTGCTTTGAGCCTGTCTACTCCCCCCAAGCAACCACCCAAGAGAAGAACCCTAGCTTCTTATGTAGGAGTTATAAGAGGAGGCTGCCCTCCCCTAGCAGGTTGGGTCCCAAGAAAGCAAGTGCCTTAAGACAGGCTGGGCTCAACCGGCATCTCCATCTCATTTAGGTGGTTGGGTTCCCCTTCCCCAGTCCTGCTTCCACTCTCAGGTACCCATCTCACCTGGAATCGGGCTACACTGGACACTGGGGTGTGGCTTTGAGTCCTCCATCTCCAGCTGGAGCTCATCCAGGTCCAGGTCATCTGAAGGGGAGAAGAGAGAGTGGCTTGGGGTCCTGGGTTTTGGTATCAGTCAAGTCATGCCTTTCTCTAGACACCCACTCCTTTAAGATGACTTCCCCAACTAACTCCACTCAACACCCGTCATTCCAGAATCCCCGCACATCCGTTTCTATCCTCGGGTGTAAATATTTGATCAGCTCGCTATTATCCACATGTGGATTCTCTGCATTCTTGGTTCTTTACAGCAAATGTTGCGCCTGTGACTTGCTCTTTCTCTTAGCACGCTCTTGTGCTCTTTCCGGTTGTCCTCAGTTGCTGCCACGAGCGCTGCTTAGACTTAGGGTGGAGGCTGCCTTCATAACGGGAGCTGGCAATCACATGGCTCTCCACCCTGGCCAGGCCGTCTCTGTAATTCCATGTCCAGTTGTGAACACTACACATTGAAAAGGACATTGGTGAGCTGGGAGTGTATTCAGAGGAGGTGAACCAGGGATGGTGAGGGAGCAGAAGTCATTGTGTGAGAAACAGGGAAAGCGACTGGGGGGCATTTAACATGAAGAAGGCAAGACTAGGTGGGGGATACAATGGCTGTCTCAAAGAGCTGAAGGCCTGTTAGGCATAAAGGAATTAGACTCATCCGTGCTGTTTGACCGTGATCCAGGATCAATGGATGGATTGTAAAAGGAGGCAGATTACAAGTCAAATGGAGAAGTTTTAGTTCTTACTAAAAGAGTAAGTTCCTACAATGAGAGTTGTCCACCGAAGTAACACATCACTTTCAGGAGGCAGACAGGAGGTCCATGGGTGCTGAATGCAATGCCTACGGTATGCCAGGCAGAGGAATTCAGGATGAATAAGACATGGCCCTGCCCTCAGGTTGCTGGTGGAGGCAAATGATCATGACACAGTGTGCTGAATCCAACGGCAGATTTACAGAGTGGTGAGGGTAACATTCCCTGAGCTTGCACTCCACGCCAGGCACAATTGCCCAGCGAGACAGGGTCCCCTTCATGATCTCGTTAACCCTCGCAGCAGCGGCATGAGACAGGTGCCACTGTTATCCTCATTCGAAAGATGAGGAAACCAAGGCTCATCCAAGTTTAGTGACTTGCACAGGTCTCATGGCCTGTGAGCAGCAGAGCAAAATTCAACCCCAGTTTGTCTGATAACAGATATTTAACCATTATGCTTTCCCAGGTGAGAGACTGATTATTTGGTCTAGGGAGTGGGAAGTAACAACCAGAGAAAATTTTAGGGATTCATAATTTGTCACTGGAGATACTGAGGCAGAAAGTTCCCAGTGGGAGAGAGGGCACTTCTGCACTGAGTCAGAGGTTAGACCAGATAATTTTTAATGTTCCTTCTGATTTTGCATCTAGGCTCCATGAGCCTGTCAGGTTGGAAAAATAGGATTGGAAAGGTAAATCTGTGGTTAAAGAAATTTTATAACACATTTGGATCAAAAGAGATTTTTATCCCTCTTATTCACTATTGCAGTGTTGTTTTTTTTAAGCGAGGCCTGGTGAACTCCAGGAAGGTTATGGACATCTTCTAAGGGGTCCATAAATTGTAAAGAAATTTTGAAATGATCACCTAAGACATTTTATAATTTATAAAGACAAACCTTCTTTTGCAGTGATAATTCATAACCATTCATTTTTTAAAGAATAAGACTTTAGTTTCTCAAGTCAGTGTCTCCTAACCCCCAAATCTGGGAAAGGTGTCTAAGGACCTAAGTGGGCCAAAAGAATTATTTCCCTTTAAAAGGAGCCTGTTCATTTTTCAAGTTTGAGAGACAGTGACCTGTGGGCTCTTCTTCCAATGTGCAGGTAATGTATAGGTGGCTCTCTTTGTTGTACTTGTCCCCATCTTTGGCTCAGTTGGGCTGTTTCCTATGTGGATCCTTCTTCCTCACTTAAAGGGTAAATACCTTGGGTTGGAAGTTTTCCTATGAAGCAGGAAGACTCCCACCCCTGGCCCAGATACCGCCAGGGCAGGTAGGAAGCCAAGGTGTGCCCACAGAGTCCTGGCATTTCCTCCCCTCTCTACCTTTCATTCCCTGCCCGCCCTCACTCTCCAGAACAGAGCTCGGCAATTCTTTGAAATAAAAATGCATGAATGAAATGCAAGGGGTGAAACCCGTGGACTCCGTCTGAGGCTGGGAAAGTCACAGCCAAGGTGTTAGGTAACCTGTCTTCAAACGAAGAGGAAATCGAATCTGGCTGGAGCAGCAGCTCCTGGCTTTCCTTGTCGAGGTTCATTAGCTCCCACAGGAAGTGAGGGGCCCTGCCCTAGCTCCCATTACAGGCGGCAGGCAGCCCACAATCCCGACGCCCTGTGGTTCTCCCAGACGTAAGCCCGGTGGAAAGTTTCACCTTGAGGAAGGAAAGTTTCCGTTCCTCCTTCCAGCCCCCTGAGGGAGTGTACAGCAGACATCCGGGAACGTCCCCTGGGGACAGCCGTCTGCGGGCCTAGAGCCAGCCTGGCTGCTGGACTCCTCTTCTTACAGGTCCCACACACTCCCTGGGGAGGTGCTTTGGTACATGGGATGGGAGGCTCCCAGGGGCCCCCACATTGCCTGCCCAAGACTTGGCCTCCATAAGCTGTGCCCTGGGCAACCCAGTGATACTCTCCCTGTGTTCCTAGACAGGTATGCCAGAAAGCGCCCAGTTCTCAGTAAGAGTCATCGTCGTGGTAGCAGCAGTAGTGGTAAACATATCTTGCCATTTTTGGAATCTTTTAATCCTTCCTATAGCCTATGAGAGATGTAATATCTTCCTCACTTGACAGAGAAGGAAGCTGGAGACTCAGCAAGGTTAAATAGCTTGTCCACCACAACCCAACTGGTGAATGGTGTGCTCGGGTTTAGAACCCAAATCTGTCTACACTTTTATGAGATGTTTTTCTTACAGGTTTAGATTTTTTTGTTTGATTAGCTTCTCCCCTGAGAGACTGTGGAGAGGGAGGTGGAGATTGGGGTGGGGGGAAGCTGGTAGCCTTCTTCTTTCCGTTGCAATCCTGTGTTCTGTAACAGGGGCAGGGGCCGGTAGAAGCATTGCTCTCAGCGTTTTTTCCCAGACACCAGGATCCCTCAGAGCCTGCCTGCCCCCAAGACTTTGCCCTCTACTCCAACTCTTCCAGAAACAGAGGGAGGTCTGGCCCAAGGCGGCCTGCGCTGTGATGGCCCTCTTCAGCAAGACCCTCTTGTACCTCGTGGCCACTGAAGTCCCACTTTCAGACAGCCAGGGCAGCCTGGAGGGGCAGAATGGACCAGGACGCTAAAAAGACCTCTCTGACTCCTTTTGGCTCCAGAGCATATTGGCATATTGTGAGGGGATTTCTTTTTTCTTTCTGGAAGCAAATTTAATTCAATGGATTTACCTAACTCCTACATGGCTCATGGCTCAGGTTAATTTTTTTTTTTTTTTTTAAGGTACCAGGGCTGGGGATTGAACCGGGACCTCGTATGTGGGAAACCGGCGCTCAGCCATGGAGCTACACCATCTCCCCTCAGGTTAATTTTTTAATGGGCCTGTCTTCTCTGAGAATGCCCTAGTGTTGAAGTGTTGAAGCCCATGTGGCGAGGAGGCAGCCATGGAGAAGACACATGAGCCGTGAGGCCCGGGTTTTTTTTTTTTGTTTTTTTTTTACCGGGAGGTCCCGGGGATCGAACCTGGGTCCCTCCATATGGGAGATGGATGCCCAACCATTTGAGCCACATCCGTCCCCAGAGGCCTGGGTTTTTAAGTGAGTTGGTGCGTGTGTGAGATTTGTGAGCTGCAGCGGGCTCAGCAAGGATTGAGACGTTTCTGTTACCTGTGTCACCACCATTATTTTTTTCCCAAGCCTCTCAGGTATAGGGAGGAGACCATGTTACTTGGAGAGACAAGGTGCAGGGGTGGTTTCCTCCCAGGTCACAAGTCCCTCCCTCAGGCTCCCCTCTGCAGCCCTTGCTAGAGCCCCTCTCAGAATCCCCCTCTCTAACTTCCTCTCCACAGCCCCCTCCCTGCCCTGCCCAGCCCAGAGTCCCCAGTCACTCACAGTGGTTTTCTGCTTGTCCAGCAAGGAGGCCCAGGGGCCTCTTTGGAGCCTCCTCCTCCTCAAGGGGAAAGTCCTCGGCCTCCCACTGCCCAGAGGCCTTGAAGAAGCTGGCACAGACGCCATAGGCACAGCACTGGTAGGCATAGGGCACCTCCAGGACCCTGGGGGTGGGGTGGGGTAGGGGGAAGGAGATGAGCTGCCTTGGGAATGTCTGGGGTCTAAAACTTTAGTCTGAGTTAAGTGCCCAGGGATCCAGCACTCAGCATCTGCCCTTCAACCCCAAAGCACATTGGTTCCTGGGCAGGCAGCCTCCTGGGCTTTGTTTGCAAAGGTTTTGCAGCTTGGCTCCTGCTTCTGAAGGGCTCCTCATTCATCTTGAGAGCCAACATGGGGAGATCAACTTTCTGCCAATTGTTTAAAGAGTCCCCTCAGAAGGCTCAGAGTGGGGAGCAGCTCAGCACTAGAGGGGGTGCTCTGCTCCCCACCCCACTCCAGCCAGCAACATTGGCTTTTATATTAGAGACAGAGATTCTCTCCGTAATTTTACTCTTGCCCTCGGTGAGACCCACAGCCTGCATCCCCACCCCACCCCCAGGCACATCAGAGGTGGTTTTTGTGTCCTCTGAGGGTGGGGCAGATGCCTCTAAGCATCTCATTAGTCTGCAGCCGACAAGTCTTGGGCCACACAGGCTGTGTGCTGCTGCTGCTACATGTAGGAGGCCTGGATGTCATTAGCACCAGGGACTGGCTTTGCAGCATGTTTTCCATTCATCAGTGCCCTGGGTTTTGCCCTGATTCCAGGGGCCCAGATGCCGCCCAAGTGAGGATGGGCAGGGTGGGTGCATGGAACCGGGTGAGAAGCAAGGAGGTCCAGGGCACCTTCTCATGATCTTACTTTGGTCCTCACAAGCAGCCTCAGAATCCCCTAGGATACTGTACTCCAAGATGGGGAGAAATGCTACGAGGGAGATGAGGAGGAAGGCGAGGCATGTACCAGACCCTGGCTGGGCTTGCCACTCAGTCTTAGCCGAACCCTAAGCTACTGGGCCACTAGACTTTTTTGGGGGTGAGTTCCCATGACTTTTTCCCTGTCCCTCCATGGCCTATCCAGCTGCCCTGAGACAAATCTACCTAGGTGGGGGGAGGGGGGAGAGCCAGACCCTCACCTCAATTTTGGAAAACTGTCCTTGGAGAAGGTCTGAGATAAAGCCAGGTTCCCTTTGAGCTTCAGATGCATCAGGCCCCCAAGTCCGGCCAGGGGGAGTGTGGTCAGGTGGTTGTCTGTCAGGTCCCTAGGACAGTGGATGGTCAGGGTTATTGGCAGTCAGGGAGATTGCTGAGGGGACAGGGCTGTGCTGAGGGTGTGGCCAGTGTGCCTGGGATGGAAGCAAGAGGAGAGGAGCAAAGGACAGAAGATAAGCATATAGAGGAGAGAGCATTCAATGTTGGGGGAGGAGGGTGGTCAAGAGTTGCTAGAGGCACCATCTGTAACTCATTCATTCATTCATCAAGTATTGGATGCCAACTAGGTACCAGGGACTGTTCTACATTAATGCAAAGTCGTTCCAATTCTTCAGTAACAGAGCCCCCCAACCACAGCTCCTGTGCCCAGGCCTGAGTCCCATCCAGGTCCCCTTCCCACCTCACTAGGGGACCTGCCTGTTGTTGCTTGCCCCCTCCTCCTGCCTTTCCTTCCACTTTTCTGATGACACAAGAGGCCAGAGGCCGGGATTTGACAGATCTGGTCATCTGGCTACACGCAGGGATTCATCCATTCCATTTCGCAGTACCCGCTCTGTAGCCAGAGGTGAGGACACGCGTGGTCCTCTACCAGAGACAGGTTAGAGCGACCCAGGGCTCCAAAACAAACACCACGACCACAGACATGCGTCATGGAAACAGCCCTGGATTGGAAGACAGGAAACCTGGTGTTGTCACCAACTCACTGTGCAACCAAGGGGAGTCACAAACCTGCCTGAGTTTCAATGTCCTCATCTTTTAAAGGGATAAAAATATCTAGCCAACCTATCTGGCAAGAGGAGAGCAAACAGGAGAGGGACAAGGAGGTGTGAGTTTTGCAAAGCTACGGCCCAGAGCCCAGAGCACTGCAGCCTGGAGAGGCACTGTTTACTACCCGGGAGGACCAGTGGCTTTGGGCAAGCTTCTCCCCGCTGGGCTTGGTGGCCTCACCTGTGAGGTGAGGGATGGGGCTGGATGATCTATGAGGCCAGGGTGGAGCCCATAGGGGGTCTGCGTGGTAATTAGAAAAAGGATGTGCCTTTAGGATGCACAGCTTGGCCAGGAGGCAGCTGGGATGTCAGCTCCCCCTTGGACAGCAGCCCTTGTGCAGTGAATAACCTGCACCGCAGTGGGTCAGCCCTGCCAGAGGCCCCTTCCGGCTCTGACATCATGACCATGTAGGCAGCTCTACATGCTCCCTGTCTACATCCCATGTAAACCTATGCACCCTAGAATGATGCTCCAAACAGAGGACCCCTGAGGGATCTGAGAGCTTGGCTCCCACAAGTGCCATGAACTTCCCCTGTCATGAAGGAGTTCCAAGCCCATACAAGGATGCCTGGAGAGGCTGGGGGAGGGGCCAGGGCAGGCAGGCCACGGGGAGGGCTGAGGCTGCTCAAATGTTGCAGAACATTAGCAGATGATGTCCCAGACTTTGCAGGAGGCAGGCTGTCTGTTTATCTGGCCCCACACTCTGTCAAACGGACTGTCAGAATGATTGATTAGGTTGGAGCCCAACTCCCTGGGATGCGTGGTCAAATAGTGATGCGCGTCCCACTTTGGGGTGGCCCTCCTGCCCCTCCCCCGCCCGCTGACCAGCTCACGATTCCTGTGGGCCTCAGTGCCCCAGGGGAGAGTGCGGTGGGCACTTACAGCTTGACCAGGGAGCGCAGGGTGGCGAAGGCCTCAGGGTGTATGGACCGGATGGCGTTCCAGCTCAGGTCCCTGTGGGCAGAGAAGGAGGAGAGGAGGTGGCAGAGGCACGTGGAGGAGAGATGTGACTCATTGTTCCCATCCTGGGCTCTCCTTCATCCCCCCCACGCCCCACCCCTGAGCCAACCTGCTCCCAGAAGCAGTACCTCAACCTTTTGGGGAAGATTCCTGCTGCCTGACCCCTGACCTGGCTGTGGCCCCAGAAAAAGGGACATTGGAAGCTTGGCTCCAGAGACTCATGGCCTTCTGAGCGCCAGCTGGAGAAGTGGCTGGAGAAGCTGTCCGGATGGGGAGGCACCTCTCCCCCTGTGTGTGCTGCGGGAGGGGTGGAGCAGGGAGGCTGTGTGCATGTCAGGGATGCTTACATTGTACAGGGGCGGTAAGGGCATAAGCAGGCCTGGCTAGGGGTGTAGTGGGCTCTTCCACAGCAGGGCTCCTCCAGGGACCACCCTGGGTACTGTGGGATACTCACAGGGCTCTCAGGGAGCTCAGCTGGCTGAAGGTGTCGGCTCCAATTTCCAAGATGCGGTTGTGTTGGAGGCCACTAGGGCAGCAAAAGAGGCTGCGTTGAGCGGGCAGGCTCAGACCCTGGCTCCACTCCACGCCCCCTGCACACTGGGAGGAAGAAGGGAGAGCCCCCCGCTTCTCCTGGCACAGGAAGAAAGGGCCCAGCCCGCGGAAGTCACCAGAATTAAAGGGAGCACAAGGGGATCTGGTTGCCTTGGGTAAGTGGGTCAGGAGACAAAACCACAAAACCATCCCTGTGGCCCAAAAGGGAGTCAGCTTCCAGTGTTCCCACCGGGCCTGGCTCCCAGCCCAGCCAATGCCCTCGTCCCGCCGCACAGTCCTGCAGACCCTGGCCCGGGCCCTAGAGACGGCCCCTGCAGGAACCAGAGCTCGGGAGGCTGGGTGTCTGGGTGGGAGATGAACACAGGGCCTCAGTGCTGTCAAAGACCCTCCTGCCATTGATAAACCCTCACCCCTCAACCCTGGCCTGGCCAAAAGGGCCTTGCTCTGTGTAGAAGCAGGGGAGGGATGCAGGGAGGCTTAGGAGGTCCTGCTGGCTTGGAAAGCAGGAGCTGTGTAAACAGAGCCTAGAGGATTTTATATGTGATTTTTTTTCCTTGTGACATTGAAATCCCAGGCTTGTTCTTCTGTGTCTGAATGTGCATGTCTGTGTGTGCTTGCACACACATATGTACATGTGTGTTTATGGGGGTGCAGAAAACGAGAGTGTGCTCCAAAACACAGGCCCTTCCAGCCTCTCTGGAGCCCTCACTTGTCCAGCCCACCTGTCCTCCAGCCAACAAAGCCCCCACGTGGCCCTGTCCCTCCATGGGTCCAGATCACTGCTGCATTTCTGGAGTGCTGTTGACCCCAGAACTCCTTTTGTGTGCCAGCCCCTCATGAGTCCTAGGGGCCCTGTCCAGGCCTCTGCCAAGCCCCCAATCCTAATCCTTGAGCTTGACAACCTCAGTGAAGGGAGAACGGTCAGAGCATGCTCTGGCCTGCTGACCCCCTCCCCTCAGAGCTGTCCAGAGTCTGGCTTGCAGGCCTTTGCCTCTCCCCAGCTCCCAGACTCACATTTCCTCCAACTTCTGACACCTGTGCAGGCTGGGAAGTTCCTCGATTTGATTATGAGGCAGTTCCCTGGGGAAGAGAAAGGCCAGGGCTGGGATGAAGTGGTTGGGGTGGGGGTGGGGGTAGAGAAGCCGCTCCAGCACTGTCTTCCTCCTCAAGCAGCTAGGGGTCCTGAGGGCCCCTCAGGGACATGGCTGTTGATACATCTCACACCAGTTTCCTCCATTAGACTTCTCTTCCTTTCCCTCCGTTAAACCACACTCCTCACAGCAGGGCTGGATGGAGCCCACCTTGGCATTTTCCCAGTAGGGCTGCCTCATTCTGGTGAAGGGCTGAGGGACCCTGGAAGGGTCCTGGGGGAAAGGAGCAGGAAGTGGGAGGGGCATAGAGATGAGGAAAGAGGAAGAGAGCAGGGTGCAGGAGCACCGAGACACCCAACAGTGAACATAGTCACGCAGCACTGAGTAAAAACAAACAAACAAAAAAACTCACAACACACCTATAATCATCATTCACAGAGCTGGCAGGGAAGATCTGAGCTGGAGGAGGGGTGTGGGGTGGGCAGGGGGCTCAGTGAGCATCTGGCCTGACCCCTTCATTTAACCTGAGGCCCAGAGAGGGGACAGGACCTGCCCAAAGACACACAGCCAGTCCTTGGCAAGATTTGGTCTGGAGCTCAGACATCCAGTCTAGCACTCTTTCCACATACCATGTACATCCACCCTTCCCAGGCTGTGGGGCCACAGACCCAGGTGAGGAGCCTCGGATTCAAGTCAAAGTCAAGGGAGAGGGGAAAACTCCCCTTGACTTCAGAGGCTACTTAAATACTGCTGTGGGAGTAATGATGTCATATATTGAGCTCCTACTCTGCGCTAGCACTGTGTGCTTAGGTGCTTTACGTATGTTAGCTCCAACCCTCACAAATTTACCTGTACTTTATAAATGAGGAAACTGAAGCTCAGAGACATTAAAGAATGAGTCTAAATTCATGCGGCTAGCCAGTGACAAAACTGAGCCTCCATCCCGGGTCTGACCCCAAAGACCATTGTCTTTTTACCCTGAACGAGAGGACAGCTCAAGTCCCTCTCGGACAGGTTCTCAGCAGGAGCCTAAGCTGTCCCACTCTCCTGGCAGGGATGCGAACAAGAGGGACAGAAGCAGGAGAGGCCTTTGCCAGCGCCAGGGGTGGGGGAGGCACCACGCCAGGACTGGAGAATGCTTGGGAGCCACTCACAGGACTCGGAGCCTGGGCAGCTGTTGGCACATCCCTGGTGGGAGCAGCCGGATGCCTGCGCGGGTCAGGGTCCTGCGGGGAGAACAGAGACAGAACTGGCGCCAGGCCCAGGCCCTGCTGTTCCCCAGCCACCCCTCTCCAGCTCTGGGCTTGATACTGACATGGGAGGACAGAGCTGACAAAAGAGAGAAGTGGTGGGAGACACAGAGCAGGGGGTGGGGCTGCGGGGAGAGAAAAGAACAGGCCCTGGCATCTGAGCATGGAGCTCCCCTGGGGTGGAGGAGGCTGTGGGTGGGGAGTGGAGAGAGAGGGGCACAGCCCGGGGGCTCTGCTTGGCAGACACTCCCTGCATGCCCATTCCCACCCCACCAACCCGTGACTGATACTGGTCTCCAGCAACACTGGTCCTGTAAGACCGTGACTACAAACTTCTTTGCTTTATGGGGCCTTGGGGGTGGAGGGACAGCCACAGGCAGGGGCTAGATAAAAGAAAGAAAAACCTAGTCAAGCCATGGGAACCAAGCACAGAATTTGCTCCCCATGCCTTGGGGGAGGGAAAAGAGATGGGAAAGAAGGGAAGGACCAGGGGCTGGGGTGGAGAGGGGGGGGTGTGCAGGCTTAGGGACAGGGTGTCCCAGGAAAGACCCAAGGCCAAGGTCATCCTTGGGAAACCATTACTTCTCTCATGGAAAATTTTCCAGATGCCAATGAATCTAGGGGAAAGACAATAGAGGCACAGAAGAGAGTTCCAGTCCCAGCTGTGTCATGAAAGAGCTGTGTGGCTTGGGGCAGGACAATTGACTTCCTAACACTCACTCTGGGTATTTGCTTCATTGTTTCATTTATTCCCTTAAAATATATTGAGTGCCTACTATGCCCTGTCACCCCATCTCCACCACTCACCCCACCCTACCCATGACTGTACAGGATAGAATAATAGGAAAGATGAGAAAGCCTTTGCTGGAATCACAGCCCTCCTCCCCCTGACCCAGATCCTCAGTTCACCCATGGCTTGGGGTTAGGAACTCAGAAGTCTTGCCTGAAAAATACGAGCATAGTAAGGACAGGAAGACCTGCCTCCCCACCCCCCATTCCACCTGCCAGCCCCTGGCCTTGCCTGCAGGAAATGGCCATGGGCACCTAGAACTGAGCCAGGTGACCTCTGGGCCAAGCTGGAGCCAGCAGCCGAGGTTGGCCAGACAGGGGGAAGCAGAGAATCTGGACAGCCTGCAGGGTGAAGGGAAGGCAGAAGAGCTCCTAGGGGCACAGCTGAGGTGGAGAGATTGTGGGGAGGGAGAGAGTATCCACTCACAGGACCTCCAGGCTGGTGGTGCCCTTGAGATCTGGAAACTCCTGGATGTCAGTGGCACCATTCAGGGACCTGGAAACAGAGACGATAAGCTCTGAGGGGTAGCATCAGAGCATCTCAGCATCCAGGCTTGCAGTCTTCAGTGTTCTCCCCCTCAGGGATACTACCTTTTGGGGAAATGTCATCCTTCTCCCCAAACTTCCTCAAACAACCCCAGCCATGTAGGCCCCAGTGGAGCTGGGCCTTGCTTAGCAGAGTCCACTCAGCCATTTTCCTAAGTTGGCTCAACCCACCTTACCCCAGACACAGCCAAGCAACTCAACATTCAGGCCCCAGCATGCTAAAAAAAAAAAACATGGTCAAGGAACATAGGAATTGCCTCTGTTTAAAAAATCACAGCTCAGATGTTCCTAGAAAAGTCCTTGACATTGGAGATTGGCTTAGAGTCTGAGACAGGACACGCACACCCCTGAACTGTCATCTGCTAGGGCTTTATCAAAACCTCTCTGTGGGTTCTTTTAAACTGCCCTCCCCACCATCCTATCTCTATGGGCATGTGGACCCAAGACGGAGCCTGTACGCAACAGGAGCACAGCACAATGGGCGTTGTTAAAGACCCTGAGGAGGCAGCATGGGGTACAGAAACGAGTCCAGAATCTGAAGTCAAGTTTCCTGGAGTCACATCCCAGTGTGACCCGAGAGCCTCGGATTTCATCTGTAAAATAGACTAAATTAGCACCTACCTCACAGGGTTAGAATTATGATTAAATGCAGAAATAAATGTGAAAGTGAATTATGTGCTTTAGAGATGTTAAAGATTTTAGTGATGTTACTATGCTGTCACGGCATATTGTGAGTAATCCGTGGAAGCTTTTTTTTTTTTTTAAGAAGTGGGTCTTGAGAGTTAAAAGAACAGGAGAGAGGAAATGCAGGAATGCCTTCAGGCCAAGGGCAAAGAAGACGGCTCAGCAACGGCCAAGGCTCCAAGGTCTCACAGGATTGAGAACATTATCATTCTTTCAGCAAGTATTTTTTGGAACAACTGCCATGAGCAGGACTCTGAAGAGACCAGATCAAACTTCTCAGCTAAGGGTAGGGGACTTCTCCCTCCATTTTAGATCTGGGAAGAAGCTACAACTCAGAGAGGTAGAGGGAGGCCATTAAATCCAGACAGATCCAGGAATAGGCTTGGGCCCAGGGGAGGCCTGCAGCCCTGCAGCCCGTGCAGCAGGAGGCAGGAGTGAGCGAAGGGGGAGGGCAGGCTGGGGCAGCCTTCAGGTACCAACTCACAGCGTGTGCAGTTTAGGCAGGTACTGGAACGCCGACCTTCCCACAGACTGGATTGGGTTGTCATAAAAGTGGCTAGAAAAAAAAAGACCCAAACACCTAACTCCAGCCCTCTCAGCTGTGGCGGGGGCTGACCTCGGCTTTCCTCTACCAGTGGAGACCCAGGAAAGAGTACACTGGGAAAGGCAGCCCTTCCTGTACTCCTGCCTCCCCAAACCCTGTCGTGCTCCCCCAAACATTGCTCACCACCAAGAGACCAGAGAAATTAGGACTCACATCGTCTGCAGCAGAGGGTTCCCCATGAAGGCCTTTTCTGGGATAGCCTTGATGTTGTTGTTATGGAACCCCCTGGAAGATACCCAGGAGTCAGGGAAGATTTGGAGAGAAGTGCAGAAGAAGAAGAGAGATGGAATTCTATGGCACTTTTAGACACATAAATCACGTGTGTGCGTGCACATTGGTTACATACACCTTTTCGTCTGCCCTCACTTAGGTCTCTGCTCTCTTTCTCTAATGTTTTTTTTAATTTTCTGTCCCCACGCCTTTGCATACGCTATTCCTGCCAGGCCCTCTCAGTTTATCAGATCTCACCCTGCTTTCACGTCCCAGCTCAAAGAAAAAAGCAGACCTTGGTGGCTCATTGGCAATGGAGGACTTCCAGTGGTTTTTCATTCAGACCTTTCCCTCCAGCTGGTTCCGTTGATCCTTGCCTGCCACGGACATCTGGCCACTCACACCTTCAAACTTCCAAACAGGGTGGAGGGGGATGACATGGGCTTGGCCCTGTAGGTCTTGGGCAGTAGTTTGAGCTGTGACGATGCTGCACTGCCTGAGAGTTTGGGATTCTGTTCATAAACCTTCAAGTGCCCTCCATCTGGCCCCACTCTGGCTACTCAGCAGCTCCCCTGCTGTTTCCCAAGAGCCTCCCCTTCCGTCAGGTCTCCCTCCTGTTGTCATCCCTCTGCTGGCCCAACTCCCCATCAGGCCCTTCCCTATACTCTTCCTTCCATCTGAAATGACCCTCCTCGGCCCCCATCACTGTCATCTAAATCCCATCCATCCTTCAAGGCTAGTCGCAGGACATGTTAGTCCACAGTGATCTTTCTGTGTTACTCTGACTCTCACGACCATTTTAGCTAATACTACACAATTCAGGATTGGAATTATATACTGCTTCGTCCTGTTCCCTGCTTTATGTATGTTATTTTGTCCCCCTAGATGACTAAAGGATCCCTGGGGACAGGGCCCATGACTATCTTACTCTTTGTTTGTGTTGAGCACCAAAGGCAGTGCTGGGCACAGAGGGTGCTCAGTGGATGCTAGATAAAATAATAAATGATGGCTGTGAGGAACCAGCGCCGACTTTGCATTTCCCCTATGGGACAAAGCACTGAGGAGTGACCCCATAAAGCAGCCCTCAGTTCCACCTCATTCTTCTCTGGACACACCCCAGCCAAGGCAGGGGGTATTGCCAGGCCCACCCCAATAGGACATGGTTTGCTCCATGTGTCTTTGGGGCAGCGGCTTCCCAGAGCCATTTGTGCTGATGAGACACCCCTTGGAAATGCTGGAGGCCAAGCTAATGAGGCCTGTGGCCACTTAGGCCTGCACCGGGGCTGGGGGAGGGCACGCAGCTACAGCTTTTACAAGGACCGCGGGAGGTGAGGGGGTGAAGGTGGCCCAGGGCCTTCTTCCATCCCTGCCCCTGGGAGAAGAGGACTCCCACAGAAATGAAGAAGGAGCTTACAGTTCCTGCAGTCTGCCCAGGGTCCGGATGGCCGCAGGGAACTCCTGCAGCTCATTATAATTCAGGTCTCTGGAATGAAAGCAGAGCAGTCATTAGAGGGGAGGCTTAATAGGGCAGGTCAGGGTCCCTGAGAAATGGAAACTTGGCTCTGGGGTTGGCCAGAGAGATAGGTTTTCCCATCTGTTGGATCCGGGCTGCCAATGTCTGGAAATGCATTTTTAAAAAATGCTAGTCCTCCATTTCTACTCCACAAATCCTCAGGCTTGGAGGCTTCCTGGCAGCAGCACTGTCCTGAGGGGACACGTCAGGGGTGTGCATACCTGGCACTGACTCCCTCCCAATAGTCCCCCCTGAGGGACTCAGGAACTTTTCCTGAGCTGAGGAAAAGATCTCAAGCCTGGGGAGACATCGGTAGCTGAGGATGGGGGTGGGGGCGAAAACGGGGGGCTCTTTCACATCTTGTCACCAGCACGAGGCTTGCGGAAGGCTCCTCAGTGTCTGCCTTGGCTCTCGTGGCTTGTGCTATAGTCTTCCATAAAAAGAAACAGTGCTTCTCATTTTTGGGTGTTGACATGACCACTGATCTTTATTTTCTCTCATGCTTTTTTTGTATTTTCCAATTTTCTTTTAGCACATGTATGATCAGAAAACAATGAAGGTAATACTACAAAATGGTAGCAACCCAAGTAGGCAAGGATATGGGGAAACAAGCATTCTAATGAACTATGTGTGGTAATTTAAATGCGTACGACTTTTTAGAAACAATTTGAAAATATCCTTTCAAATTAAAAGATTCATATACCCAGCCACTCCAAGTTCAAGAATTTATCCTACATTAAGTCCACACCCATGTGCAGAGATATTTGTATAAGGAAGCTCATCACAGCATTCTTTAGGCAACAGGGACAAAATATTGACCCCTAAGTGATCAGAGCTTTCTCTCCTTCGACCTTCTTAAGGGGCCTTCTGCATTTGTGCCCTTTGTGGTGATGACAGGGTAAAGGGAGGATGGAGAAATGGAAGAGGCCAGAGGGTGAATTTGATTTTCATTAGAAGAGATTTAGAACTGCTTGTGGAAAAATAGAAAATCTCCCCACAGGCAGGAGAGGCCCATTGAAAAAGACAGGTGCTTGAGTTTTGAGGAAGACAATAAAGAGGGATTGGGAAATAGAGACCAAGAGCTACAGAGGACTTCTAGAGAGTTCTGCTCTATGTTATGTGATGGGATTCCCTCCCTTCTACCTCTACAAGAGACTTCAGAAGATATTTCAACTTGAAAAAAAATTAAATTGGTTTTGTGTTGCAGGCAGGAGTCAGTGAGTTAGCCCCATGTGGAAATGCTCCTGCTTGGGAGGGTGGGGGGAGGTTTGGGGGGGTCTTGGCGCATCTAGATTCCTGTTGCCAGGGTGGATGGTCCCAGGCGTTGGCAAGTGAACCTCCTGAGCCTCCCAGGGTGACCCCAGCCCATCTTCTCAGCCTCTTAAAGCCATCTCCACCCTGACAACTTTCATGAAATGATGCTGTCCAATACCAGGGCAGGGAGACCATGTGAAGGCCCTTTAATTATAGAGCAACTTGGCAGGTTTTGTGGGTAAATACCATATTAACACGGAGATAATGACAGGCTCCTCTACATGACAGGGTCATTACACATAATAGCCTAGAGGTAGAGCCAGGAACCCTGCCCAAGGGCCAGGGGAGCAGGGACAAGTATTGGGCAGCCACTGAACCAGATAATTGTCCCTTCTCCTACCCCCCGCCCCCGCCCCACACACTCTCATTACCCTATTACCCTCAAACTCCCCTGGTTATCTGGGGTAATTACAGCATAAATCTCTGCTTTGCTTTGCTCTGCTCTGTTCTGTTTTCTGGTGACCTTTGCATCAAATGCATCAAACCTTGATTTGCTCACAGAGATTTCCCACAGGCTGCATGAGGGGAAGGAAGTATTCAAGCAGAGGGCAGGATGTGTGTAAAGCACTTTCCCTGAAATCGGAGGTACTGGAGTTGGAAGCAGGGAGGAATTTTCAAATTCCTGGAATTCAACCTTGGGCTACAGAAGATGCCTAGAAAATCTGGTTAGGAGAGTTGAAGTTGACAGTTGGGGATGAACTAGATGGACTCTTTAGGCTTAAATTACATAAAAGATTCACCCCCATATCTCAATGTCTTAAACTTGGGTGTTCTCCCTTTGACTTGGCTCAGCGCATTCGGGAATTCTCCACTGAAGCCCAGGGAGAACTAGATTTCCCACCAGTAACATGGGGGTAACTTCACTCAAAAGCCCTAATATTGCATCATTATCTCAAATGCAAACAATTGCGTTGGTATGGACTCAGAGCCTTTGCTCACTACTCCATCTGCCTGGAACAATCCTTCCCCAGATTTCTGCATGACTTACTCCCTTACCTCATTCGGGTCTCTGCCCAAATAGCACCTCATCAGAGAGGCCTTCTCTGGCCACTCTATTTAAAATAGCACATCCTGTGATTCTCTGTTTTCATACTCTGTGTAGTAGATTAAAAGTGGTCATGACCTTAAAACATATTATAAAGCTATAGTGGTCAAAACAGCATGGTACTGGCATAAAGATAGACACATAGATTAGTGGAATAGAATTGAGAACCCAGAAATAAACCCTCACTTATATAGTCAACTGGTTTTTGACAAAAGTCCATGTTAACGGGACAAAACAGTCTGTTCAACAAATGGTGTTGGGAGAACTGGATATCTATAACCAAAAGAATGAAAGGGGACCCCTATCTCACCCCCTATACAAGAATCAACTCAAAATGGATCAAAGATCTAAATATAAAAGCCAGGACCATAAAACTACTAGAAGAAAATGTAGGGAAACATCTTCAGGACCTTGTAGTAGGTGGTGGTTTCTTGGACCTTACACCCAAAGCACGTGCAACAAAAGAAAAAATAGATAAATGGGACCTCCTCAAAATTCAACACTTTTGCACCTCACAGGACTTTGTCAAAAGGATGAAAAAGCAGCCAACTCAAAGGGAAAAAATATTTGGAAATCACATATCTGATAAGGGTTTAATATCCAGGATATATAAAGAGATGTTACAGCTCAACAATAAAAAGACAAACGACCCAATTAAAAAATGGGCAAAAGACTTGAATAGATATTTGTCCAAAGAAGAAATACAAATGGCAAAAAAACACATGAAGAAATGTTCAACATCACTAATGATTAGGGAAATGCAAATCAAAACTACAATGAGATATCATTTCACACCTATCAGACTGGCCACTATTAAAAAGACAGAGAACTACAAGTGTTGGAGAGGATTTGGAGGGAAAGGAACACTTCTTCACTGTTGGTGAGAATGCAGAATGGTACAGCCACTGTGGAGGACTGTTTGGCAGTTCCTAAAGAAGTTAAATATAGACTTGTCACGTGACCCTGCAATACCACTACTGGGTATATACCCAGAAGAACTGAAAGCAGAGACATGAACAGACATCTGCACACTGATGTTCATAGCAACATTATTCACCATTGCCAAAAGCTGGAAACAACCCAGGTGTCTGTCAACAGACGAATGGATAAACAAACTGTGATCTATTCACACAATGGAATATTATGCAGCTGTAAGAAGAAATGAAGTCGTAAAGCATATGACAACATGGATGAACCTGGAGGACGTTATGTTGAGCGAAGCAAGCCAGACACAAAAAGACAAATACTGTATGATTGCGTTACTATGAACCAAATACATTGTGTAACATATTGTTTGATTTTTTAAAAAATTTATATGTATCCAGTACATTTAATTGAGAAATGTCTGTATTTATTCATCTGTGTTTACTTTTTAGTTTTTAATTGTTTATATTTTCAATTATTAAATATAAAATAAAGTTTAAGAAAAAAACAAGGTACAGAACAAATATTGAAAAAAAAAATGTGGTCACGAGGGGAGCGGGTGTAGCTCAGTGGTTGAGCACCTGCTTCCCATATACAAGGTCCTGGGTTCAATTCCCGGTACCACCTAAAAAAAAAAAGTGGTCATGAATTCTTTGCAGCTTCTCCTAGCAAGAGGTGGCATTTACCTCCCCTTCCCTTGGTACTGGGCTGGCTTTATGACAGGCCAGTAGATTGAGGCAGAAGGTCACAAGAGGCCTTGTAACCTCTGCCTTCGTTCTCTTAGAATGTTTCCACCACTGGGTAAGAAAGCCCAGGAGAGACAACTGAATGATGAGAGCCACAAGGAGAAAGAGGCCAAGCCAACAGCCAGTACCACCATCCCAGGTATGTGAGGGAGGCCATCTTAGACCCTTTGGCCCCAGCTGAGCCTCCATCTGACTACAATCTCATAAGGGAGCCTGAGGGAGCCCAGAGTCATGAGAAATAATAAATTGTTGACATTGTTGTTGTTTAAGCCACTAAGTTTTAGGATAATTTGTGATGCAGCAATATACAACTGAGATAACCTGCTTTCTTTTCCTTCATGGAACTCACTGCCACCTGACATATATTTGTTTGTTTGCTGTCTTCCCACCCAACTGGAAAGAAAACTCCTTGAAAATAGGAACATTGCCTGTTTTGTATTCTAAACACCAGAAGAGTACCTGGTGCAGAGCAGGGGCTCAACAAATACTAATTGAGCAAATAAATGAATAAATGACAAGTTTTAGGTAAATGGATTACTGAAAGACATTAATGGACTCTTAAGGAGTTCTAAGGTATTTGGGAAGATTTTGAGGTTGCCATAGAAAAAAAAGTACAGGCTATCCCTGAGTGGCTCTGTTCGGCTTACCCAGGACCACAGGGACCATGAGACTGGATACCAAGTGACTTTGCTGTCAGTGAGCCCTTACACAATTCTTTGGACCCATGTCAAGGCAGCCAAATTGAGTGGTTCCAGCCCTCGTTGGCCGTTTCTGGTCAGGAATTTTGCCAAGAGTGGCCTAATAGTGGGAGAAGACACATGGTAAAAGGCATGTGAACTACAAGGCTATTTCTATAGAGAAATGTGGGAGAATAAAAACTGTGCAAATGTCAAAAAAGAATTCTGCAAACTACATGCCAATGAGGTGGCCTGAATTTGCCCATTTGTATGTCTACATAGATTCAATGACCTGGGTAACTGCCAAAGCTCTGCTTCATTTGGTGCTGCATAGATGTAATCTCTGGCTCTAACCATCCAGGGACATGTCTTTGCAACTCTCTCTGTCCCTGATTAATTCAATTCAGTGTAACGGATCTTTGTTGCCTGCCCAAAATATAAAAAGGACTCTGCTGGGCAAAGTGGAAGATAGAGAGATGGGGAGGAAACAATTCCTGTCTAGACAAATGCACAAGACAACAGACGAGTACCCTCAGCATCATGTGGTAGGTCCTGGAGAACACACAAATCATCAGGACCTTCAGAGACTGCGGAGATCACACACAGCTGGGAAGACAGGAGGGCTTCATGGAGATGTGACACTTGAACCAGGTCTTGATGGCAAGGCAGGATTTCAATAGGTAGAGAAGGAAGGCATGGGTGGATCAAGCAGAGAGAGCATAATTTGGAGCAAGTGTGCGCTGTGGAGCAAGTGATATACTTTGGTTGGAGCAAAGAGCACTAGTTGGAAGTAAGGCTGGAAGGGTCTCTCCCCTGGACTGCTGACACTTTCCTAAATGGGCTCCCTATTTCCAGGCCACCCGTATGATAGCATGGGTTGAGCATTGATTATGTACCAGGCACTAAATGCTCTGCCTGAATGGTGTCTTTTAATTGTCACAACAGCACTAAAAGGTAGATACTACTATGATACCCATTATATAGACTAGGAAAGTGAGACTCAGGGAGATGAAATAAGTTGCCCAGAGGCTACTGTATGTCCACCAGAATCCACCCTCTCCTTTCTCTATAGCTGCATTGTCCAATATCATAGCCACTGGCTCCATGTGGCTATTTAAATTTAAATTAATTACAAGCAAATAAAATTTAAAATTCAGCTCTCAGTTTCACTAGCCACACTTCAAGTGCTCAATAGCCACATGAGGCCAGTGGCTACTATATTGGAAGCACAGATATTGAACACTTCCATCATTGTTGAAAGTTCTATTCAACAGTGCCGTCCTATTGTAATAGAAGGAATAGCCAGGAGTGTAGCTAGAGTATATTTTCCCGCCTATCTTGCAGAAGGTGTGGCCACATGACTAGATTCTCTCCCATGGAATGTGGGCAGAAGTTGTGTGTGCCAATTCTAGTCCAGGACTTATAAAATAGCCAGTCTGTCTCCTCCACGGTCTCTCTCCCCTTCCACCAGCTAGATGCAAAAGATAATGAGGCCCTGGAGATGGCAAGATCCCAAGAAGCCAGGTCCCTGAGTCACCACATGGAGGAGGGCCACCCGCCAAGAAGAAACACCCTCCTTGGACTGTTACATGATCCAGAAATAAACTTCTATTGTGTTGGAGCCATTATACATGTTTTGGTCTATTTGTTACAGCAATTAAGCCTACCTTAACTAATTCAGTGTCACAGCCAGGATTTGAACCCTGGCAGTTTGAGTTTAGAGCCCACCATCTTAGCCAGCAAGATCTTTTTAAAATGCAAAGCTAACCCTGTCAATCTCCTACTAAAAAAAAAATATCTGGGGGAGCCAGTGTAGCTCCGTGGTTGAGTGCCTGCTTCCCATAAACGAGGTCCCAGGTTCAATCCCTGGTGCCTTCTAAAAAATAAAAAATAAAAAATCTGAAAAGGCTTCTTCATTACTTACAGAACAATGTTCAATCTCCTTAATGGGCCCCCATGTCTTAACTAATCCTTCAGCTTCATCTACCATTTCAATCCTCCATGTATTTTCACACCCTCATATATTTGCTTTGTGCCCCTCAGGCACTCAGCCTAGAATACCCTTTGCCCACATCCTCAGCTGCTGAAATCCTAGTTATTCTTGAAGTCCAGCTAAGATATACCTTTCTTCATGAATCCAGTCCCCTCCTGTAGCCATAAGGAATCACTCTTTTAGCACTTGTCTGGTGTTTTCTCCTTCATCATGCACAATGTTAGACTGGGAATACCGCTGGTGGTGGTGATGGTAATACTAATAGTAATTACTATGCAACAGCCATGGTTGCAAGTGCTTTACTTATATTAAGTCATTTAATCGCCCCGCCAACCCTCTGAGGTAGGTGCTATTATGACCTCCAGATGAGAAACTGAGGCACAGACAGAAGCAGTCTCTTGACCAAGGTGCTGCAGCTAGTGATGGAAGAGCTGGGATTGACGCCCAGGCAGTTTGGCTGCAGAGTGGGGTTATCTGTGTGCCACTTGTCTCCCCGATGAAACAGGAAGCTTGTCAAGGTCAGAAGACATACGGGTCACTCTTGGATCCCCCACGACCAAGGCCCAAGTCCACATATATGAATGTTCACTGTCAAGGATGATCACTGGAGCCCACTTTGCAAGGCCTCAAGAAGGGGGCTCCTTTGGTCTCTGTAGCTGACCACTTTGGGACAGTGTCTTGGCCTCCTGGGATTAAACTCTAGCACACAGATTCTTGGCTGCTGCAGGGAAGTCCCTGGCACAAGGGTCAGCCTGAATCCTCTGTTGCAGGGTGGTTTATGATGCCCTAAACTTCAGCTGGAAAACTCATCCATGGCTTTATAGTCTATTATCTTTAATAGCCCGGAATCAGCCAGAAACCTAGGAAGAGTTAATTGTCCTGTCTGCTACTCCCGGGAGCTGGAAGCAGACAGGGAAGGGCTGAGGTTAAAGAGAAACCATTCCCAACTCCAGCCAGAGATCAGTCTGGAAGCTGCAGCTGTCCGTGGCTAATCCTCCCCTTCATCTGCTCAGCCGTTTCCAGCCAAATCCAATCAAAACTGATGTCAAACCCATGCGATCAGTAAAAGTAGCTGAGAAGGCAATCCAAGCCCACATCCCGACTCGCTCCTTTGCATCTGGCTGTGCAGAAGGGGCCAACTCCTGAGATCCAGGGAGAGCCTCATTGTGGATTCAGAGGACAGAGCTGGCAGGATTTTACAGTCATTTCTCTCAGACCTTTATTTTTATTGATTAGAAAATGGGCTCCTAGAGAGGAGATGAATTGCTGCAAGTCCCAGAGCCAGGACTAGAACTCAGGCCTCCCGTCTCCTGATTTAACACACTTTCCACATGCTACAGAGTTGGACCCTGGCTGGTGTCCAGCCCACAAGAAAAAACTTTTAGAGACAGCAGGAAAGAGGATAAATGGAGGGGAAGGGTCAGGCTTCCATGGGAATTTCTTTGGGTGCCTATATGCATGTCAAAGCCAAATAATTATGATCTGGAGGTTAGATATCTTTGTGTTTACTGCCTGTGTTAGAGTCCAAAAAGTTCTTGTCCTCTGGGTACTAACAGAATCACCTTGAATGAGTCACTGAACTTCTCTCAGCTTCTGTTTCCTCCTCTATACATCAAGGATACCCACGGCATAAGGCTGCTCTGTTCACTTGTCCAGAGCTGGCACAGACTAGATGGCAAATAACGATCATTCCTCTTCCCTTTTCCATTTACTAGACATTAGGCACCAGAACCGGCACTCCTATTCTTTAGACTCTAGTACAGGAGATACACAAGTTAGTTGTTCTATTTTCTTTTCAGAGCAGTAAAGAAAGACTAATATAATTAACTGGGCTTCATTTATATTTTTATTCCCAAGGCTAATATTTGTGTTTATTACCAGATCACAGATAAGGGCACATGGAGAAATGTGGGTGAGCCTAGCCTCCCAGTGTGAAACACAAAACAGAAAATTCTAATAGATTGTAAACGCTAAACTATTTTTATTTCTTAAAAGCCTGCAGCAAGGATGAGCGAACAATTAATAGAGTCTTAATTGTTCTTCCCATAGTGCACACAGAGCATCTGTCTTGAATCTGACTACATGTGCTTGGGACAGATGACTTGATGAGCCAGGAACCAACAAAAACTTTATGACTAATAGCATTGTTTTGCTTTCTAAACAACCCACATAAAACACCACCCATTAATAAGTGCAGCAATTAATAAAATTGCCACACACCTTCCTTTTACCCTCCCTTCACCAACACTCTCTCCCTTGCCAGAAAGAATACCTCAAAATATACCTGCAGCAATAGCACTGCTGATTTTTAATGAAAGTTGCTGATCTCCGATATTGAGATTAATTATTGCCCTGCCTGAATGAAGCACCTGGGATCGCAGAAGCCTAGACTTGGAAGGAAGGTAAAAGGTAACATAGTCCAAGCTTCCCTTCCCACCCCCCACCCCCCAAGAAGGAACCATTTCTAAGATTCCAGCTGGATAGGGATCCTGTTTCTGCTTGAACTGTTTTAATGGCAGGGTATTCACTGACTATGCTGGGTGTCCAATGCCCCTGGTGGGCTACTGTACAGATTAAGTCGTCCTTCCTTATCCTGAGCCCTAGCTCCACCTTGACTTCTTCCTTTGGTCCTTGTTCTGTCAGCTGGATGATCATAAAATATGACTAGTCTGTCTTCCAAAGACTGTCATCATGCTCCACCTAAGGCTTCTCCACAGTTCTTGGAATCAAGTTTTGTAGACATTTCATATCCTCACCTCCTCCACGGGAAAGTCCTTGATACTTGTAAGATATGATACCCAGACCAGAACCCGGTTTTCTGGATGGGTCAGATCTTTGGGGGCAGCATGTCTCTCCCCTGGATACCATGGGCCAGTTAATGCAGGAGACCTGGAGGCTTTGAGGTGCTCCTGACCAGATCTAGAAGGCGGCCTGGGCCCTGTCCCAGTGACCTCAACTCACTGGTCTAAAGCCAGGGAGGGCCCTGAGGTTCTGAACCAGTAGGGCTGTGTGAGGATGACCTTGCCCTGGGGTCCCTTGCCCACCAAAGGACCACCCCAGTAGGTTAGGCCATGTCTGGGGCATTTCCCCAAGTTACCACAGGACATCCATCCATGCTATCCCCTGGGCCATGAGAGGGACTGACTAGTGGACATTTAAGTCTGGGGTTCAGGCGACAGGTCTTTGCACAGCAGTGAGTCTAGATGACTGGAGCTGGGAGGAACCTTAAAGATTAAATAGACCAGGGCCCTCATAGTACAGATGGGGAAATGAAGCTCAGAGAGGAACAGAGATCTGCCGGGGGCCATATATTCATTTATTCACTCAGCAAGTATTTACTGAGTACTTCCCCTGTGCCAGGTGCTGCAAATACAATAGTGAGCAAAACTCATGGAACTCACATTTGAGAGGTGGGGGACAGCCAACAAACAAACAAAATAAATAATATGGGATATCAGTTAGTGGTAAGTGCTATGGAGAACAATAAAGTAGAAAGGGAGATAGTGTTAGGAAGAGGTTGAAATGGAGATCGGGAGGACCTCACTAAAAAGGTGGCATTTGAGTAAAGCCTTGAAGTGAGGAAATGGGGAAATAAACCAGGTAGTTAAATGTGGAAAGAACACTCCAGGCAAAGAGAAGAGCCAGTGCAAAGACCCTGAGGCAGCAAAGAGGCCATTGTGCCTGGAGTGGATTGAGGAGGTGGTGAGGTCAGAGAGGTAACATGGGGTCACGTTATCTTGGATAACCTTGGAGGCCACTGCAGAACTTTGGCTTCTTACTGGAGTGTGACAGACAGTCACTGGAGGGTTTTGAACAGAAGAGTAACATGATCTGATTTGTATTGTAAATGAGTCACTCTGACTGTTGTGTTGAAAATAGATCATAGGACAATGAGGCTAAAGCAAAGTGAAAAGGTAAGAGGCCATTGCAATGATCCAGGAATGATGGTGGCTTGGACCAGAGTTGTAGAGGTGGAGGGGCTGAGAAGCTGTGGTGTTTGGTGACAGCTTGGATGTGGGATGTGTGAGAGAGAGTTGTTTTGGGTGACTCTAAGGCTTGGGCTCGAGCAATGGCAAGGGGGAAGGTGCCATCATTGACGGAGAAAAGACTTCTGGTGGTACAGGTTTGAGGGAGGCTCAGGCGTTCAGTCTGGATGTCTATTAGATATCCACGTGGGCATGCCAAGAAGGCCTTTGGATATTTAGATCTGGAGTTCAGGAGAGACGCCTGGGCTGGATTGTCAATGAACGTGCAGCACTGAAAGCCAAGAGACCAGGTAAGAGCCCAGGAGGGGAGACTGTAAATAGGAATTCGGCCTTGGGACATATCAAGTTTAAGGGGTTGGGATGATGAGGTCAGAGAGAAGCTGGGGAACTAGAGCATTAGTTATAAACTAAAAAGAACCTAGGACTCCTGGTCGAGGACCCTTTAGTCTTTATGACAGCAGGGTCTATGCTTTCCTCATTTATAAATGCAGCCTGGCACATACTAGAAGCTCAGTAAATATTTGTGGAATGAGGGAATCTAAAGAAACAGAAGAAGAGAGTGATAGTCATGGATTCTCACCAGCTCCTCCTTCCCGCAGACACTCAAGGACCAGACGTGAACTTCTTCATTTCCTCTCCAAGGCATCTACTGAGGACCTGTTGCCAAGCCACATCCCCCCCTTAACCTCCCTTCCCTCCCCATTCCAGACCAGCTGGCTGGGGTGTCTGTAGGGGGCAGGGGAAGTTCAGAGTGGAAGTTTTGGCCCACTTGCCAGTAGGGGAGGAAGGGGCAGCAGTGACAAGCACTCTGACCTTGGCTACCCCAGTACCAGGGAGATGGGAAAGGGAATGTTGTGCTGGGAAGAACTATTAATAACTCAGCATGGTCATAGAGCGCAAGACAAACTCATTGGGCAGCTCAATTTTCTGCCTGTTAGAAGTCATTAGTGGTTCTGTGGGGGAAGCCAGAAGGAAAAAAGAGTTTTATATGGAACAATAAATTCCTCTATAAGCCACAAAACCCCCGCAAATTTGCAGCTAATAAAGCCACAAATGTAAGATGATTAAGAACTGGAGAGGAAAGAGTTCCTCGATCCTCGCAGGGTTAGCCTCAAGAGGCAGTGTGGTCTGATGAGCCGGTCCCGAGCCAAAGGCCCAACTGGAGTTCATTCTAATCCTGGCTGGGTGACCTGAGGCAAGTCACACACTCTCTGCCTCAGTTTCCTCATCTGTCACCCAGGGATACACAATTCCTGCTTTACCTTCATCCAGAAGTAGTTGGGAAGATTAATAAGACAGGAAATGTGGCAGTCTTTAAGGAAAACAATATTTTTAATTCTCTTAACTGCAGGGAATTATTATTTCACCAGTGATTAGTGGGGTGATCCTCCTTTGCCATGAGATAAGAAGGCGAATCAGCAAGATGCTTCTGGACCTCTGCCCCACCCACTGGCTTCACTAATCCCCCGGAGCCCGGCTGTGGAGGCTACCTGTGGGTGGTCATACACCAACTGCCTGGGAATTCCTATCCATCCTACAGAGGAGACGATTCACACCTTGGACCACTGTGAAATGACACCTCTGGGTAACACCCTCTCTGCCAGCTTAAGACACACCTGCCGGAAAAGACCCCTGACATTTAGGAAACTGCCAAATCAGCAGCTCTTAAGACTCCCATCGTGTCAGAGTCCACCCCTCATCTCACTGCTGGGGATACTGAGACCCCGACTGGGGACATAACCTGCTCAGGGTCCCAAAGCAAGTTTGTGTGGAGCTAGCACCAGGCATAAAGATTCCGCATTCCCAGGCCAATATTTTCTAGACTGAGCACCAGGACAAGTTTGCCGACAGACAGCAGAAGCGAAGGAGAACCGCCAATTCCGTTTCCTTTATGCTTATCTGCCAGGAAGCGGGGGCAGAGTAGGGAAAGGAATAAGTACTGGGGTCTTTGTGCGCCTTATGGAGGGGAAAGGGACAAGGGCTTTCCCTCAACCCTCAAAATGTACATTAAATGGGAGGGCAGGGAAGAGGAAGGCAACTTGAATTAAGCCCCTGTGGTGTTCCAGGCACTGTGGGAGGTTATCTCATTTAATGTAATCCTTGCAACAATCCTATGAATTGTAAACTATCACACAACCCCTTTTCTATTTGTGGAAATCAAGACAATCAAGAGGTCAGGTGACCTACACATATCATACGGCTGGTGGCAAAGCCAGGGTTTGAACGCTGGTTCCAAGTCTAGTCCTTCTACCCCAGGGCACCTCAGGGCCCTGGAAGAACCTCCAGTGGAAACCTGCCTGGTTTTCTGGCCCTGCCCAAAGACTGACCACCGGGCCCATGGCTTGAAGGGTGACTGGATATTTAGGGGGCCAAGTCAGAGCCTGTTTAGAGTGAAGCCCATTGGCATTGGTGGTTTCAACGACAGAGACAGAGGAACATTTTCCAGCCACAGCTTCTGTTGAAGTAAAAATGTTCCGTGGAAACAGATCACTGGGGCATCTGTCACAAGAGGAGGTTTTACACAGAATGCATAATTTTGTATTATAAGATGGGATTCTATAAATTCCTGCCCTGCCCTCCTCCCTGCCCAGACCCCTGTTGAATGCTGGTCCTGATTTAGAGAAGGAGCTGGGGCCAGGAGGTTTCTGTTCTCACTATGGCCTCAGGCTCTCTTCCAAAGGGGAAAGGTCCAGCCAGCACTGGGGCTCCAAGTGGGCTTGATTTGTTTAATGAGTTTGTAACAGAGCCCAGAGATCATCACCCAGGCCTGAGGGAGGTGAGGCCCTATTGTCCCATCCCAGGCCCTGCCCCTTCTGAATTCTAGTTGAGATGGAGTCATCAAATTCCCAGATTAAGGGAGTAGGGATGGGCCTCTGAGGGTGGAATTGGAGTTGTTAGGCCTTTTATTTATTTGTTTATTTTGGGGGGGCGGGGGTGGGGTGGGCGCAGATTTTATTCTTAAGGGGATTCCAGGAGCATTAGGTGACAGCACTGTCAGGCTGGAATAGCTAGGGGCTATTTCAAGTTAGGGGTACGGGGGCCTGGTTTCAGATCCCTGAGACCTCCTGGGAAGACCTTCCCAGAATTGTTCATGGCCATGTGTTCTCTTATTTCTCAACCTAGAAACCTGGGAAGTCCTTAATTGATCTAACCTCACAGGAGCTAGGGCTTAATGGAGGAATGTATTAGGAGGCAAGAGGAATGGGTTCTAGTGATTCACCATCACTTACAAATTAGAGAAACTTGGTCAGCTCATCCCAAATCTCTCCACTTGGTCTGATCTGGAAAGTGGAAGAAATAAGATTTCACAGGCTGGGACGGCGGGGCGGTGGGGAGGGGGGTCTGGACCATCTCTGATTCAGAATTTCCCAATAAGCAGTGGGCCATCCCTTTTGTGGGAGTAGAAAGGAGGTGTGTGTCCAGGATGGTTTGTCCTGCCTGCCTCTGGCTGAGGTTTCTTGGCAAGGTCTGGAATGGCGGTGAGTACATCAAGAGAAATGGGCCCCCAGGACCAGGCTGCCTCCAGAGCCTCCTCCCTGTGTGATCAGAGGGCAGCAAGTTTTGTGCTTGGGAGCCTGTGTGAACTCTGCATGCTGGGTTCTGCTTGACAGGGGAGAGAATGCAACCATGCCTAACCCCTGCACCTTGCCCAAATCACTTGTATTTGCCTGCTCTTTTGGAGTAAAAGAGAGCCTGGTACATGTTTATCTTGCTTATTCCTCACCCTTGCAGAAGTGCACCCATTGTGCAGGTGAGAAAAGGGAGACTCACAGTGGTGAGGTGACGTCCTCAGGCTGACCCAGCTTGCAGAGGCAGAGCCGGGGTGGGAAGCCTGGCAGCCCTGTTGTCACCGGTGCCTTTGCCGCAGGTGTCTCTGTGCTGGGCGGGGATGTGGGCTGGGAAGGTTGGTGTGGGGTGTGGAGTGTGGACGGCTTGAGCCGTGTTGGTGTGTGTGCTCGTGTGTGCTCGGGCTGCTGTGTGGGGTGCAGGTGCCCGTGTGACCACGCGTGTGGGTGCCCGTGCCCTCTTCCCTAGGGGGAGGAGCCTGCAGTCAGAGCCAAACCACAGCTCCGGGGGCGGGGTTTTATCTTTTCTCCGCTGCCAGAGATGAGAGAGGTCTAAGTGGCAGAGATTTGCAGGGCCTGAGGGAGAAATACCCTTCCAGTGAGACATGAAAAGCTCCAGAGTACTAACTAAGGCTGCAAAGCGTGCCAATTACGCAACAATTAAAAGGTTTGACTCCCCTTTCTTTCTCCTTTTATTCTCTCAGCCACTCCTTCCTTCCCCCACATCTGGCAGCCCCTGCAGGCTCTCCAGCAAATGCTCTGGGGGATAGAGGATAAAGAGCACACTTTTTCCCCTTTTTAATGGCAGATCAAAAGTTGGAAGCAGGACTTGCCCTTTAAAGGTGGGGAAGGAAGGGATGTTTTTAAGGTAGAGGCCCTCAAAAGAGGGGACAGGGAAAGAGAAGCAGGGTGGGATGTTAGTATGGATAGCTAACTTTATCGAGCACTTCCAGCTTGCCAGGCTCTGTAAGAAGCTTGCACACATCATCTCATTTAATCCCCACATCAACCGTATAAGATCAGCATTAGTGGTATCACGGAACAGACTCGCAGATGCAGATGACTTGACCAAGGTCTTCCAACTGGGAGAACTGCCATCACACCCCAGGTTGTCTGATGCCAAGGGCTACAGGATTTACCGTCTCACTGTAAAGTGGGGGAACTTTCTCTCCTCTCTTAGCGTTGGCTTCCCCATCTGTAGAGTGGGTACAGGCCCTGTGCTTTGTGCATTGGAACCAGGCACTTCTGGATGAAAGCTGCAGTGGGCGCTTAGCAGCAGGGCTGCTCTGTAATTACGCCAGCACCGGCTGAGCCAAACGCCCTGCCCAGCCATCCAGCGGCTAATTGAGAAAGAATTAGGCAGCGTGCCCCAGAAGTGAAGAAACAGTGCCAGTTGGCTTTTGGGATTTGCTAGTCCACAACCAATGTGTATGCCCCCTCCCCACTGATTTTCCAGCACAGCTCACAGCCTTCCCCCACCCCCCCCACCCCCCACTCCAGGGCTGATAGCATTGGACTCCCTTCTGCTCTGATGTCATCATTGTCCCAAAAGCTCTTGTATTGCAAGAGGGAAGGTGGCTGTTGGGGCATGGACTTTTTGAGGGTAATGACCCCCTCTTACATTTAGAATCTTCTCAACACTTGGCATGGAGAAGGCTCACACAATTCACATGTGACCAAGATGAGTGGGGAAAGCAGGGCACTCTTCATATAGGACTCTCAGTTAGCACACCCTGGATCTGCTCTGTCTCTAGCTGAGAGAGTAACTCTGAGCAGGCTGTGCCACCTTCCTGGACATCAGTCTTCTCATACGCTGCTGGAGCGGGCTAGCCTGTCCAGCTTTAACCTCAGCGTCTATAACAGCTAGCACATAGTACAAATCACACACAGTGGCTGGGAGAGGTTCCAGCTCTGCTGACTCCAGGCTGGCCCTTCCCCCCACCCACACCACCCCACACCACCCTCCTCAGCACTAGGCTGAAGGGAGTGAGGGCTCGGGAGAGCTCGACCCTGCTCTGCCACTTCTCCCACTTCATGCTGAGCCCGAGAGAGCAACCATGCTCGTGGGTATCCCACCTACAGGAAAGAGGAATGGAGTTTTGGTCTTGGCCTCCCCACTTCCTTTCCCTCCATAACCACAAATGCAGATGGCCACGGCCTCCTGGCACACACATTGCCAAATGGTTTTCCCCAACATGCCGCTTTCTCGGGTCACAGCTTGTCTCCCAGAATTTTCTCCTTTGCTGCTCTGGATTCTTGAAAATCCCTCACCTCAGGAGCGATGCTCTGGTGTGGGGGTAGGTGCTGGGACAGGGGGAGGGTGTGTGTGGTATGAGTGGGGGGAGGGAGTGAGCAGGGCAGGGGGAAGAAGAACTGTGACCCCCCTCCCGACACCGTGAGCCCTCCCCCAACCTCAGTGCCTCAGACTGGTGACCTGCAGGTCCTTCTCTCCCCAGCACCCCCCCAACTCAGGCCTGCACCAGGTGCTCATGGAAGCTGAGGGACCCCAGCTGGCATGGCCACACTTTGGGGAACCCAGCCAGTTGTTTGCTCAAGTGGGCCCACTCAGCCCACTCTGCAGGGGCTGGCAGGGATCCAGAGGAAATGATGGGAGGGTTTGGGTGCATTCTGACCTTCACCGAATTCCAAGATGATGATGTGTGAATATGGCTTTTTAAGAGTCAACAGCTTGGGTGCTTTTTATAATCAGGCTGCAGTGCCAAATGGGTCATCTCCCCATTAATCATTTAGCTGCTTAGATCAACTGGCAAGCGGTCCCAGCATTACTCTTTGGTATTACGTGCCCTTCTGTCAGCAGCCACCATTAAACAGACATCAAAACTGCCATCAAGTCAGCTCCAGCCCTACCCCCCAGCCTTCTATTCCCCAGGCTCAATGTCCTAACTCCTTTAGCTTCTCTGGCAGTTCCCATCTCTGTTTGAAATGTTCATTATTTTGGTGGTCTCTGTAGCAGGGATCCTCGATTCCCCCTCCTTGGGCCACCCTGAACTCCCAGAGGGCACATTCCACCCACCTGAAAGAGGAAGGAATTCATTCTGAGTGACATTCCAAAGAAAGTGCTGGGGAAGGACATGTGGGTGGGCAAGCCTGGGGCCAGATCTCAGCATCCCAGTCCTGCTGGCCCTTTCCTCTGCTTACCCCCCACCCCACTCCAGGACTCCAGGCTTTCGTCACCAGGCAAGATAGAACTTGACCACAACCCCAAGACTCACAGTGTCTCCAGATTGTGCAGCCCCTCAAAGCTGTGGGTCCCCAGATGCTGGATGCGGTTGTTGTGAAGATGCCTGTGTGGGAAGGAAAGACACGTCAGAACGGGTGCCCACAGCATCAAGCCTGAAGGATGGGGAAGGACTGGTGGCCTGAGGAGGAAGAAGGAGGCAGCGGCCTGGACAGAATGACCTGTGGTCCAGCCCTTTGTCTCTAGGGGCAATCTGATTGGCCGAGACCAACTTAGGGAAGTCTCAACCCCCCAGGCTGGACTGACCACAGGCTAGACCATTTGACTTTCTATTGAAGGGAAAAGGGAAAGGGGAGCTCCGGGCCAAGGCTAAAGCAAACTCCCACTAAGCTCTAGGAGAGACCTGATGTCAGAGGGGTTCAAGTCTGAGGCTTCTCCTGTGGCCCTACTCCCCAGGACCCAGCCTGCCTGACTCAGTGGCCAGACATACTTATGGGAGCCAACAGAAAACCGCCGTAGACAACATATAATTAAAGGCCAAGCTTTAGGCTACAGCTGGAGAGCGTTGTAGACAAGCTCAGAGACTAGGGAGCTGGGTGAGGCCAGAGAAGTCAGGGACGGTTTTGTGGAGGAAGTGGTCCAGAGCAGGGCCTTGAAGGACAGGCAGTCTGAAGAGGCAGAGGGAGGGCACCCCAGGCAGAGATAACAGGGTGAGCAGAGGTGGGGGGTGAGAATGAACGTGGTGGACTTGTCAGGATGGGAAAGAGCTTAGCTAGGGCAGGTGTGGCGTGGGTAGAGGGGGGAGGTCAGTTTGGGGGAGATTTCTAAGATAAACAGCTTATTGAAAATAAGTGATGGAAGAATCATCTTTTCCCAATTCCTAATGAAATGAGCAAAAATAGCAAAATCCAGACCTCCGCCCCAAATAGCACAAGTATTAACAAAGCAAGGAAAGGGACACAGATTAATGAAGAAGAAGGAAAAAAAAAGCTGCAAAACCAATGGTCAAAGAAAACTCCTGGAGCTCCTAACCTGCCACCTTTTTCCAGAAATCAAATTGGCAAGAAAACAAAATCCTGAGAATTCTTCCTAAATCCCCCGAATCTGGAGAGAAGCAACTTTGTGAGTAGCCTTTCCCCTCCTCACTTAAGGCTGCCCAAAGAAACAGGTGAAATGGGAAAGTAAATGAAGGCTCCAGGCTACTCACTAGATTGAAGACATGATTTAAAGCCCTAGGGGTAGCTCCCCAATTAGAGGGAGTGAACTTGTACATTTAACACAATCCCAGCAGAGAGAGCAGAGCCCGGGTAGTGAAATAAGACTGGATGCTGCCTCCTACCCTCACCACTCAATAAGTTACAGAAAGGTGGCTGAACCTGATTTTCCCACAATATTTAGCCCACCAACTGTAGCTTGCAGGGGAGAACCAACTGGTCCTGAACTGCTGCTAGAAGCACTGGACAGAGCCAGCCATGCAAACATGCAATAGGGGAAACAGAGGGAGAGAGCAGGCAAAAAATAGAATGAATGAATGAGAAACAAAAATAAATTTATCACAATTGTCTTCTGCTATAAAACAATCCAATAAAACAATATTTCAAAGACAAAATTTTAAAATCTGAAAGGAAAAGGGACACTGCAGGCTAAGGAAACAAACTGAGGACCCAAAGACATCATTAAAAAAGAGTCAACAAATTTGAAAAAAGGAACAGGGTAGACATTACTAAAATTTGAATTGATCTCAGAGAGAAAGCTTGAGATAATCATGGTAAGTATGGCTGAATAAGAAAAAAAGACTAAAACAGTTAGAAATTAATAAATACAGAAGACATAAAGGTGATTCAACACAAAGGTAATTGATGGCTCTAAAGGAAAGAATTTTAAAAATGAGTCAGAAGATGTATTCAAAGACATAAGACAAATAAATTCTCTAATGTGAAGAAAGAATGGAATCTGCAGCTTGAAAGCACACATTGTTCCAGGAAAATTTGCTGCAGAATATTCTACACTGAGACATATTTTATTCGAACTATTAAAGTTCAAGGATTAAAAAACATCTTCATGTAGAAAAAAGGAAATCACTTACAAGGGGGGAAAAAAATCAAGCTGGCCTCCAAAGTGTTGTTCAAACATAAAGGCAACAGGCAGATATCATCCATTGTAGATGGGTAGGGACTGGAGTCTTGGGATTTAAAGATCCTGTTCCATTTCCTCATCCTTTCCCACCTGCCTCATCAGGTTACAAGAGGGAAGACAGACCCCTGCCCTCAGGGAGATTCTGATCTGATGGGGAAAACACAGCCCCTGCCTCCTGGAAACAAACTAGCTCCCCTTACCAAGGTGTTTTTATTTTTCCCATTTCCTCCACACCTATTAAAATAGTCCAACCGTCACCAAACTCTATTATTTCTTCCTGCCTCCTGTTAAACTCCCATCTCCATTTTCCACCCCCTCACCCTCCCCAGCATCTCCAGCCCAGACCATCGCTGCTTGCTAAACAGTTCCAGCTCCAGGCCTCCAAACCATTCATTCAACCTGGGTATCTTCGGCCCCTCTAGGAGCCCAGCCTGGGGCAGGGTGTGAGGTTTCCACGCCAGACAAAGATGCCACCTTGTGGTCCTGTCAGTGTCACAGCAGTGGTGGAAGGGGCTCCCTGTGTCGGAGCAGCCTGATGGAAGCACAGGGTTTGAGTTGAAGAGAAGCCCTCGCTCCTCCTCGTCTGCTCACACCACCTTGGTTTTAACCAGACTTCTTTCAGCTTCCTTTCATCTTCCTCATCTGCCTCCTCCAGCTCATCCCCAGTCCCTGGACAGCTCTCTCCAGGACCCTTTTCCCCTTCCAGGTCACCACCCCCTGGAAGCATCTCTCTTCCACTCCAGTGCGCGGGAGGCAGGAGAACCAGTCCTGCCCCCACGGAAGGGCACCCGTCCTCTTCCTCCAGCCTTGCTCCACAACCCAGAAGGGTTAGTTCTCACCCTGCCTTATGCCCAGTGGAGCCCCTTACTCTTCTAGATCTGCAGCAAGCCTGACATTCAAGCCAGTCCCCTGGCTCCCAGCCAAACCATGGGGGTACCCTCAACTCAGCTCCCCTTCTCCTTAGTCTTCCACCTTCTGAAAGCCTCTAAATCTGATCAAATTTTCCTTCAAACTGTCCCTCACAGCCATGTCTGCCCTCTACCACCTCCCTAAACTGGACTTTGGTTGACACACAAGAGCCTCTTAACTGACCTTCCCGTCTCCAGTCTTCCCCTATTCTCACCTACCCTACAAGTGAACATTCCTGAAATAACCCCTTTAATGCCCTGATTGAAAACCTTCAAGCTCCCCTCCTTTTATCTGGCAGGTAAAAACCAAACTCACTTTTGCAGTCTTTTTCGCCCACACTGTAAAAGGGGACCCTCTGCTCCAGCCAGACTGGCCTATGCACTGATAGCTGAAACTCCCCTGATTTCCCCCTTAGTGTCTTTACCAACACCTGCTTGGAATGTTCTCATTCTCTTCCTTGCTTGTCTAACTCTTCACCATCTTCCCAGGCCCAGCCACCCCCCACCCCCATCTACCCTCTGAAGCCTCCTTATCACTCTGCCTGTGGATGCTTCAGCCTCCCTGGAACTCCTACGCTTCTATTAATCTGTATTTACCATCTGGCTCTTTTAGGATAAGTTACATTACATCATTAGTTACCTTATCCCGTATTTATTCTGTCATCCCTTGGAGAGCAGCACCTATTTCTAATACTTCTTTGGATCCTCAGTGCCCCACACAGGGACTCAATAAATGTTTGCTGTTACTCTTTCACCTGGGGACCCAGCACGAATCTCTCCTTTTTTTCCACTGTCTTGTCTTGGACAGAGACCTGACCCCACCCCCACATGTTGCAGGGGCATTACCAAAGCTAGACCCAACCAGCCTGCTCTGCTTAGCCTCTATAGAGAGCCTCCTGGCTCCCAGGGGGCAGCGAGGAGGGGGCCATCTCAAGAGAATGGTCTGTAGGATATTCATCTTGATTCTCCAGTCTCCCAGGATAGAAAATTAGACAAATCGATGCCTGTCTTTTCTTCTCTCAAATGCAATTAAGCATTATCCCTTCCCTGGCTTGGAAAATCTCAGCAGATTTCCAAGAGCAGGGGTGGCAGTATTGCCATTTAGAAGAGTCACTAACATGCATGTTCCTGAGCCATGTTCCTGCAGCAATTAGTGTGTAACTCAGAGCAATTGCACATGACCTCCCAGCCCTTGGTAATTACCCTATGAACTTACCACTCACTCATGGCAATTAGCTGGGAGCTAATTTGTTCTCTAAAGTTCCCACTGGAAAGACAGCGTTAACCCCAGTCCCCAATTCCTGCCGGGGATGCTATCTCCCACGTAATTACCCTGACAGGGCTACGCCATGTAATTATAAGCAATGGCTTTCGCTGCTTCTTCAGGCCTGGGAAATGAGATGAATTTACTCTATCCCTAGGCCAAAGCATAAGGCTGTACCACTTGATTCATAAATGTGGTAGAAATTGTTTATAGGGGGAATAAGGATAAGAAATTCTTGCTCTATCTTCCAATTATCATGGTACAGTTATTACAGCTCCATAGTGAGCAAACAGTAGCATAATCGCGGATTTCCTTTTTTTTTTTTTTTTTTGCTAATTTCTGATTACGGTACTCTGGTCTTTTGGTGAATCTCAGAGCACTTGCACAGTTCGGATATCATTTGGCCTCATGATAACTCCTTGGGGTCAACAGGGGATGATCATTCTCATTTTACAAAAGGGAAACTGAGACCAGAAGGTTCAGAAATACACAGATGAGAGCCAGGCTTCCAGCCGGCTCTGGAGTGAGCATGCAGCCCCGGCCCCAGCAGGACGCAGCCAGAGACGGAAGGCGGGGAGCACTCACAGCACCACAAGGCTGGTGAGGTTCTGGAAGGCGTAGTCAGGGATGAGGCTGATGCGGTTGAGGGCCAGGGTCATGGCCTGCAGGGAGGGGAGGTTGTTGAGGGCCCTGATGGGGATCTCGGTGAGCGCGTTGTCGTCTAGCCACAGGTGGCGGAGGGAGGACAGCCCCTCAAAGCTCCTCTCCGGGACCAGGGAGATGAGGTTGGCATCTAGGCGCCTGGTGGAAGAGAGGATGGAGAGGGATCAGGCCAGGGCAAGAAGCAGACCAAGCTAGGGGCTTCCCCTTGGAGGGGCCCTAAGACTAAAACTGCCACTTGACCACCACTTAGCCCGTATCCTACCTCTTCAAGTCCCTATATTTGGCCTCCATTGTGACCCACAACGCTTGGACCTTTATGTCATACTGTCCTATTTATGACCCTAACTCTTCCTCTCAGACCCCAGCTTTAACCCATGGTCCATTTGCAGATAGCCAGTATTGCCCCCACGCTCACAGGCTTCCAGATCTGTGCCATGATTTCCCTGCTCTGGGTGTGGCATTATTCTTCCCAACTCTTCCCACTTCAAAACCATTATAGTGCAGGTGTTCCCAGCATTGGGAGAGGGAAATCGCTCTCTGGACCTAACCAAAGAAGATGCCTCCCCATAGATTCAAGCCACCCCTGCTACCCACCCCTGGCTTCACTCTCTGTGTCTTCAAGGACCCAGTAGCTAGATGGGGCTCCTGCCAAAGTCCTGGGGTTTCTTGTTTAGTGGATGCCCTATGGGAGGCCCCTGTGTGCACAGGAGAAGTCACTGGAATGCTACTTCTCAAAACATAGACAGATGGTGGGTGACCCCTGAAAGTGCACATCCAGAGACTCCAAGGTGACACAAGATCTTCTGACATGAGCTCTAGCAGATCTTGGCAGCCCAGCTAAACAAGGAGACTGCCTGAGATAGCTATTTTTTTTTTTTTTTTTTAGGTATTGGGGGCCGGGAATTGAACCCAGGACCTCACATGTGAGAAGCTGGCGCTCAACCACTGAGCCACATCAACTTCCCCGAGTTGTTTTTTTTTTTCTTTTGTTTTGCTTGGTGTTCTTTTTGTTTGTTTGTTTTTTTAGGAGGCACCAGAAACTGAACCTGGGACCTTCCTTGTGGCAGGTGGGGACTCAACCACTTGAGCCACATCTGTTCCCCACTTTTTTTTGGTAATGGATGCAATAGTTTTTTACAGGTATGTCCAAGCTACAATGTCTTTTATCAATATGCTACTGTCTTCTGCCTCCTAGTTTGGGACTTGGGCTGAATCCCCATCACTCTGTGCAGCTGGTCTCAGGGGGGACCAGACAAGCTGGCCAGTGGCCTTGGATCTACTCTTGGACTTTACTATCTTGAGCACTGAGTCATGATTCTCCCACATAGGCACATGGCACCCAAGCCATGGAAATCCCAGCCCTAAGCCACAAAGGCCACAGGCTCCATAATTCTGAACCCAAAGGAGAACCGATATGACCAGCATTGAGGGGGAAGGTGGGGGGAGGTGAGTTTCTTTTATCTTGACAGAACAAGTCCAGTTGTAGAAGGTCCAACAATGTTTCTATCTTCTCCCTAAGCCATTTCACCAGTGTCCTCTTGGCCCAAAGTTTCAAGCACCACTGGGAGAAACTCCCTGGTTCACCAGCAAGAGGGCTCTGGGTAGATGGACCAAAACTGCAGTCTTGGGGGTGAGAGCAAACTGATTAGGGCACCCCTCGAAGGTGGTAATTAGGAAAGACCTCCCACCCACATCAAACCTGACCTGGTGGGCCAAAAACTCTTCAGTGAATGCCTTCTACTGGCAAGGACTGTCATCCCAGATATGGTCCCTCAAGGGCAGCCATTCTACTCTCGAGGGTCTAACTGTGGCTGGATTACAGGGGAGCTTTGTGAAAGTAGATTCCCAAGAGATGCTACCTCTGGAGGTTTGAGGAGGATGACATTCACACAGAAAGCCCCGACTACAGTTCTGCCCCAGAGACAGTGTTCAATAACTATCAGCTACTAAGAAGACAGTTTCGCTGCCGTGCCTCATGGAGCTTCTTCTCTATTGGGAAAGTCATTTATATTCACAGGGCAGGATGACGACAGGGAAAGTGCAGATGCTGTGGGCACCTAGTCCAGGCCTCCAGGAGACTTGGCGGCTCAGCAGGAATGAGCCAGGGAAGGTGGTGGGAAAGAGCTCCAAGCAAGAAGGAATGGCATGTGGGAAACAGCATGTAGCATTATAGGGGAACTCAAAGCAGGCCAGCAGGGCTTCAGGAATGGGGCATGAGGAGAAGCAGGAGAGTGAAGTGCAGGGTGAAGCCAGAAAGGCAGAGCCAGGGCTTGCAAGGCCACGTTAAGGGAAATGGGAGCCACTGAAGGGTTTTAAGCAGAGGAATGGCATGGGCAGCTTTCTGTTTTAAAAAGATCCCTCTGGATACCCTGGAGGTGTTGTAGAGGGGCAATCCTGGAGGCAGGAAGGTCACCAAAGAGATGTTAGTGTCACACACCACCTTACCTGGATGGGGACAGCCACTTCCATACCACGTGCCTGGAAGCTGGAGGAGTGAATTTGACCACTCCAGTGTCTGGTCTCAAGATATGCCCCCTCCTAATGGTGATCCCCACTGCTCCTGACCTGGGAAAGTACAGTGCTACCCAGCAATTCTGGGGGATCTTTGTTGCATCCCATAAAGAACGCCCCTTACCTGCTTCTTTCCTTTACATGAAATGCCCTTCACGTCAGCCCCACTCCCAGTGTGCCTGGACTCCCACAAGCCAGAACTATAGACAGCATGTTAGTGTCCTCTTGCTCCTATCTCCTGCCTGCCAGGGAAACCAAGTCTGTAAGATGACAAGGACCCAGAGGGAAAACTGAGACCCTGCCAGACCTGACTCGGCCCTTGTTACTACTGCACCACCAAGCAGCTCAGCTGGCCACGGGTACGGTGTCCTCTCATGAGAACGCCACTCCCTTGAATGTTCTTATCACTTTACTCTCAGAAGCCAGAACCGCCCTGCCTGGGCCCCGGCTTGGAAGTCATATGGCTGACCTTGGTGGAGCAGAGCCCGTGCACAAGTGATCCTCCACCTTTCAGCCCCGTTTGAGTCTCACCTCCTTGTATAGCTAGGACCCCCATTTAGTGAGCGTGTTCTAAGAGCATTACATGTATAAACTCGTTTAATCTCCACAACAACCTGTGAGGTCAGCCCCTCTTACCAGGTGATGATGGGCACCCTGACTTTCCTGCTCTGGCACCCCATTCTATCACGGTGAGCGTTCTCACTCCCTCCTCTCTCCCTAATCCACAGATGCTTGCCCCGCAGACACCCAGACTCTCCTGACCATGGGGAGCTCTCAGTGAGGCAGCATCTTGGCCCCAGCTTTCCCAGAGACCACAGACAGTTCCCTAAGCCCTGAATCCCACTTAGGGCCACACAGAGAAGGTGGCCTTTGAGATGGCCTTAAGGGAAGGTAGGGTTTAGACAAGGAGAGGTAGAGGTGTAGTGTCATGAGTGAGGGCCTCGAGGCAGGAGAATGCAGGGCCTCCTATGGGTGGGGGAAGAGGGCACAGAGCTCAGACATGCTTAGGAAGTCAAATCGATGAAGTCCAGCAACCCACCCGATAAGGGGGCTGGGGAGGACAGGGCCTGGTTCATCTGACAGCCTCCTTGGTCTCTGGCAACTGCTGACCTAAAGGGTGGATTCATGGACCTAGGAAGCCTGACTCCCCAAGGTGGGGAGCACCCCCTTCCTCTCTGAAGTCCTGGGCTGGGAGCAACCCCACAGTGACAACCGTGACATGCATAATAATCATTGCTTGCTGAGCCCTTAGATACGGAGCCAGGTACAAGTGTGTGGCTTGTGTCCATGAGGCACAAGTGCATGGCAACATCATGCGGTAGTTCTGATTAGCCCCATTTATGGAGAGATTAAGTGCCCCAAGGTCACACAGAGCTGGGATTTAAAGGTTGTCTGACACCAAAATCCACGGGCCATCAAGTGATGCCGCGACTGAGGTGCACGAGGAGTGGTGAGAAGCTGCTCGCCTCTGAGAAAGCCTGGGAAACCAGGGCAGAGGCTGTGGATGAGCTGAGAAGACGGACTCCCCACAGACGTGCAGTGGGATGGCGACATGAGGCAGCCAGGAAGCAGGGCTGGGGCAGCGCAAGGCAGCAAACAATCTTCTACTCTGAGCTCAGCCGGCATTTGGAAGCCACTTCTGTGTACTTGTGTGTGTGCACATACACATGTGTCTCCACACCCGAGAATGTGCTCACACCGTATTTCATGACCCTGATCAGTCCATCTCCTGGATCTCGTGCAACAAAGAGGTAAGAGAGCCTGGGAAGGGTCCCTTCTCACATTGCACCAAGCACAACCGTCTCAGGACAGGGCCTTCCTTTCTCAGCCTTTCAGGGAAGTGCTGGACTGGATGAGCCTTTGGGCATCTTTCTACTCTGTCAGAGAGAACACACGGAGGGGCAGAGTGGATGAGGCCTACGGTTGGTGAGGGGGCAGCAGGGAGGGGCAGTATCATGTCCCTGCTCCTGATACTTGGGGACAGAGACATGTTGAAGGGGACAATCAAGCAAAACGACCAATGGAAAAAGTGACAAGAGCCCATGAAGGAAAGCAACCAGGCCTGTATTTGGGTTCAGGGTGAGCAGAAGCCAGTGCAGCCCGCAGAAGAGCAGTGAGTCCAGGGTTTCCCTCAGACCAGGTGGGTTCAGAGGAGGGACAAGAACCCAGGGGAAGGCGGCCAGATTTAGCAAATAAAAATACAGGCTACTCAGTTAAAGCTGAATTTCAGATAAACACGAATAACTTTTCAGTGTAAGTATATCCCACGCAATACTTGTATTTTATCCTGCAGGCCTAACCCAGGAGGCTACTGTGAACAGGGAAGGAGCGTGGGCTTAGGGATCAGACAGACCGAGTCCCACCCCCTCCTTTAACATTTTGCATGGTTTCCTCAGCTCTACAGTAGGACCACCTGCCCACTCCAGAATGTGGACAGAATGCACAGCCCAGAGCCTGCCCCCCAGCACTCCATCTCCTTCTCCCCTTCTAATTAGGAGGCCATTCAGAGGGACCCTGAAGACCCAAGGAAGGACTGGGCACCTGGCCACTGTAGGTCCTCCTGGGGGTTTTGGCTGTGAGGACAAAAGAACAGAAGACCCCCCTTAGAGCTGGACTCCCCAAGGAATCCAGAGAGGAGTGGGGGAGGCAGCAGGAGGAGGAAGGGAGCAGTCCTGGCTTCTGCTTTCTCCCCCTCTCTTCTCATGGATGCCAACTCTCTCCTCCCAGGAACCTCTTAACCTTGGGAACCCCCAGGGTCAGCACCCCGGCTGTAGAGAAGCCCCTCCCACAGACAGATGCTGGCAGGATGGGGTGCTTGCTGAAGAGGCCCCCACCCCCTCAGGATAGGGTTCAGTCTTCCAGGGTAGGTGGGCCCCAGGTCCCCTGCCATCTGGGTGGGGAGCTGAAGGAGGCTTTGACCAGCCAGCAGACTCACCACTTAGGACTAAAAGACCTCTTTTAGTTCTGCCGTCCACAGGTGGGAAAGCCAATCCAGATGGGCTCTGGTTTGGCAGGAAGAAGAGCGCAATTATACCAATTAAGCCCAGGAATAAAATCAACAACCCCCAATAGCTCTTCCCTTTCTCCCACGTGGGCCTGGGCTCCTTGAGTGATTTCTGATTGTAATTCTTACCTGCGGTATTAGGGCAGATTAGCAGGGACTTCTCGGGCCAGTTCAGGCTTGCTTGGGCTCTAGGGAAACAGTTTAACCTCTCTAGGGCCAAATTGCTCCTCATACTCCCCAGCCTAAGCTTGAGGCTGAGGTAGGGAGGCAGAGAAGAAGAGAGGCAATGAGGGCAGCTGGTTTGAAAGTTGCCTGGCCATGGGGCATCGCCGGTGTCCCATTTGACTGAAGTGAGATGAGGACCTAACAGGGAGCAAGCTGCAGCAGAAGGGATTTAGGTAGACAGCAAGAAGTTGCTCACTGACAGGGACCCAGAAGGACAACAGTGTAAATTCAGAATCACTTTATATCAGAGCTCGAAGGAACCTGCCAGCTTAACTCATTTTACATGAGGAACTTGAAGACCTGAGAGATAAAGAAAAATGCCCAAAGAAAGTGGCAGGGCTGGAACTCCTTCCTCTGCCAACAGAACAGGATGACAGAGAGGGAGTGGAAGTGGTTCAAGCGATTAGGCACCTGCCTCCCACATCAGAGGTCCCAGGTTCAGCTCCTGGTGCCTCCTAAAGAAACAAGGAGAAAAACAGACACAGCAAGTGAAAAACAACAAGGGGGTGGGGAGAAATAAATAAAATAAATCATTAAAAAAAAAAGAATAGGATGACAGAGAGATACATACCTCTCTGAGATGCAGGAAGCATATTTCTGTTTGGAAACCAAGGACCTTTATAACTCTCGGAAGACTAGAAGCCCGCAGAGGATCTAATGAGTCCTTTTTTGGGGGATTCCTTTCTCTAATCTAGCCTATATACTACCTGATCTTAGTCAAATACAAGACAAGGAGGACAGATTTGTAGTGGACCACAAATCTAGTGGACCACTGACTCATGGATGTCACCAGGAACTCATTTAAAAGGATCATGCAAGTGAAGCTCCAAGCTCAGTGCCTGGCACACAGCATCTTCTCCCTAAACACATGCTGAATTTGAATAAAGGTCAGCATGCCCCAGGGGAGAGCCAGGGGGCAGCAAGGAGAAGAGGATGGGGTCCTCCTGTTCTTTCTATCCTGCTCAGGCCAGGCCTGACTAGGGTCCTTTCTCCAGCTCTGAGCAATGTGATGTTAGAAGACATGGAAGTTGTAGGACAGGAATCCTTAGGAGCAAAGAGAGACTGAAAATCAGAATCCAGGAGGAAAGATTGGCCTGCATTAGGCCCTGCAGGGTTGGTGTACATACAGGGAAGAATACTATTTCTCATCCAACTGGTGAGAGATGGTGCCTCTGTGCCCTGCTCGCATCCTAAGGAAGGATCTTCAGCAGATCCTGGGGTCTAGAGTGTTGCTTTCACTGCCAGCCCATCAGTGTTCTGCAGAGTGGGAAAGGCATGCTAAGACTCCATTTCAGATGCTGAAAGCTTAGAGAAGGGGAGCCCCTGGCCAGCCTGCCTCCAGTGAGCCAGGGGACGCTGAGCTTGGTGGGGCTTCTGTGTCTGACTCCCAGCCCTGCCTGGCTGCCTCCCTCTCTCTTCTTAAAGCTTCTCACCACTTAGACCCTCCAGGGAGAGATCAGCCACATAATCCATGGGATCCAGTGCAAAATGAAAATGCAGGGCCCCGGTTCAAAAATAAAGAATTTCAAGATGGCAACAGCAGAGCACAAAACCTAGTGACTTCTGAGCACAGGGCACGTGTCCATGAAGCCAGCCCTGCTCCCAAGCTCAAAAAGCCTCAAAAGCAGCAAGCCAGACCTTCTGTTCGCACGTCCTCATGGTGAGTGTGAGTAAGAAAACAGGGTGGGGGTGAGCTACCTTGAGGACTGTGCATTTGACATGCAGTTATGAATTGTTTGCCTTGAGCCAAACCCCGGGGGCAGGGGAGTTTCTGCCTCTGAACCCCCAATCACCAGCTCAGTACAGGCACGTGGTCGATTTTCAGAAGATCACGTGGAAGGAAGAGGAAAGAGAAAAGGAGAGCAGAGGGGAGATAGATTTACAGTAAAAGCATGCCAGCTTAGCTAAGAGGGGCATTTCAAGGTGAGGAGCAGGCAGGGGGAAGGGAGAGGATATTGAATGTGGGGAAAAAACAGCCTCTATGGAAATGGCTAATCTGTGGGGGAGTATTCCACGTGGGAGCCGTTGATTGCCTGGAGGGACCAACAGCCCTGATGGAGAACCTGCCAGGGAAGGCGAGTTTCCAGCAGGGAGCAGGCTGGCACCTGCAGAGGGCGGGAGGTGCCCCAGGGCTGCCCACAGGCGGCGGGGCCCCCGCCTTCCACACCGGCCCCGGCACCAGCCACCAGCGCCAGCCCCCAGCCTCCATATGGAGGGCCATGGGGTTCCCAGCAGGGTGGGGATTGCCCTGCCCTTGATGGCAGGAGGCCTTGTTCAAATGGGGTCCAAACAGACTGCACCCACAGACTCAATCAGCTTCAGCCCGGGTGCCTGTGTGCTTTTGCCTTCCTCCCAGCATCCCCTTGGAGAGACTACAGCCTGCCTCCTGTGAGAGCCTTCCGGGTTTCATGAGGGCTACCATAAAGCCCCGACTGCCTCCAAAGATCTCCCCCCACTACCTATCAGGTTGCCTGACTTGCTTCCCATTTCAGATACTATCATTCCTTTAGTCTTCAATCAGATGGGATTTAATCCAATAAACCTTCATTGAGTGCCTATTATATCACAATGTGCTCAGTTCTGAGGTTCAAACATGAATAGCACACAGTCCATTTCAGGAGAAGCTCTTAGACTATTTATTTTATTATTTAATAAAAAAAATTTTAAAAGCCTTAGCTAACATTTATTGAGAGCTAGCTAATTGCCAGGTGTGCTGAGCATTCTCCATATATTATCAGATCTAATCTCCACCCCAGGTAGGAACCTTATTATTCCCATCTTGCATACAGAAAAAGAGGCTCAGAGAGGTGAAGCCATTGGTTTGACTCCAAAGGCTGTGGTTTTAAACCCACAGCTTAGTGTACTTTAGTGAAGGTGTGCTAAAAACACCCTGGGGGCTGGGACCCATTCTTTCTGCCTGTGGGAAACCTGGAAAGGTCTCACAGACAGAGGATGGACATTTGAGCTGGTGAAGAGTCAATGTTTGGAAGTGAGTGATAAAGGACTGGAGATGAGATGTCAAAGTTGGAAAGGGGAAGATTATGGTGAATCTCATGTTAAATTGGCATTTTAGAAAGATCACCAAGACTTCAGTGTTGGGATTGGGTTGTAAGGAATGGGCAGGGGTGGGGAGACAGTCAGGAGGCTGTTTCAAGTGCATACGCCAGAGATGTCTCCACTATAGATACATGGGCGAAAGTAAGGGTCTTGGGGACAAAGCCCAGAAGACTGGAGAGGTACGGACAGGGGAGGTGGGAGGGATCATGGATAAACAACATTTCTTCTCCAAGACTGTCAGGCCAGGGACCCCCAACATACATACCTCATACCCCTCAGCCGCATGGGGACAGAGGGGATTCAGAGCCTGCCTCATGCTCTAGAGTCTCACCAACTCTGCTCACACATGGCCCCACCACAGGGCGTGTTTGGCCCTGCTGGGCTATGCCAGGTGAGTGGTAGGGAAGAGCCCTTTCCCTCAGACAACACCTCGTACTTGTATCCTCAGATGGCTTAGGGTGAGGGGAGGGAGAATGGAACCAGGGCTCTTCATCTTGAACCGGGGCTCTTCATCTTGAAGTGGCCACCACTCAATCCAGGCTATTGATAAGGCTTCCTGGTCTAAGGGCTTGAGCAGCACTTATCCTCAAAGACCCTTCCATTCTGAGAGCTGAGTTATGAGGAGAAGCCTCCTCAGCTGGGGAGAGCAGTCCCAGAGGAAGGCCATAGGGGGCTGTGGCCAGAGAAGGGGCCAGGCGGCATGTCTGGACTAGAAGTAGCAACCAAGCCTAGAGCCCAAGTGATAGGGCTCCAGACCCAGTTCCAGGAAGCAACCCCTTCTAGCACCTTCTCTGTGCCAGGAGCTGACATATATGTAGTCTGGGCAGCTAAGGATTCCCCAGTACTCTCCATTTTGGGTGCTGTATGCCTCTGGTCTCCTCTAAGACAGCACTGTCCAATAAAGCCTTCTGTGATGAGGGAAATGTTCCCTATCTGTGCTGTTCAACACAGTAACCACTAGTCACGTGTGGCTACTGCACATGCAAAATGTGGCTAGTGTGACTGAGGAATTGAATTTTTTTATTTTAATTTTAAAAGCCACATTGTGGCTAGTGGCTACCATATTAGATAGCACAGCTGTAAGAAATTAGCCAGGCTTCATGCAAGACAGTGATACAGAGATGAATGAGATTTGGTTCCTTCTTGTGAGGAATTCATAATCTAGCAACAAAGACAAACAAATAAAACACCAGTTGTGATGCAGTGTGTGTGTGTGACACAGTCAGTGTCTGTGTCTGCATGTGGTGTGCACCAAGAGTAAAAGGAGCACACACAAGGTGGGACAGGCTTCCCAGAAGAGGTGACATTTGTACTGGGCCTTGAAGAACAACTGAATTTTTACCAAGTGGACAAGGAGAATGAGCATTTCTGGCAAAGAGAAGAGTGAGTGCTAAGGTGTTGACCAAAGCACAACATGTTAGAGGAAAAGCAACCAGTTGTATGTTCCAGGGGCAAAGGGCACCAGATAGGGCAGTGCTGAAGGTTTGGGTAAGGTAGTGGAGAAGAGAATGTGCTGGTCCTTGGATGCTTTATGAATCTGAACATGAACTTGCAGGCACTGGGGAGTCTGAGGTTGAGAAAGTCAACCCTGGTGGTGGTAGAAGGGGACAGGCTAGCAAGAGTCTTGTACCAATTGTGATGCAGTATGTGTGTGACACAGAGCTCTATGACTTCACACAAGTCCCTTTCCTCTCTCTGGGTTCAAGTTCTTCACCTGCAAGGGGAGGGATTACCTTTAAGGGCTCTTACAGCTCTGTCCTTCTAGGAGTCCATGCTTTCTTTGGACAAGTTCTTCTGTGCTATGCCCCCGTGTTTCCAAGATAGGGGCCTTCCTGAGTGGGTCAATATATAAGCATGGATGTCACTGCAGAGGCTTTGAGCAGCCACCCCCATGCCCCACAAACATCTCAAGATGATTGAAATTCTACTCTTTTTAAGAGTATAGAAGTTACCTATTAATTTTTTAAAAAAATCTTGTCACTGTTAGCTTTTGTGGTGGTTAAGTTCATGTGTCAACTTGGCCAGGTAATGGTGTCCAGTTGTTTTGGTCAAACAAGCACTGGCCTGATTGTTACTGTGAGGAAATTTTGTGGACTTAAATCATCAGTATGTTGATTGCATCTATGGCTAATTATATCTACATTCACCTGAGGAGATTGCTTCAACAAGGACAGACTTCTCATCCAGTCAGTTGAAGGCCTTAAAAGGAGAACTGATCATTTCAGAAGTCAGAAGGAAGAATTTCCATCTCTACTTCAGCCAGTCAGCTTCTTCTGGGAAATTTGGACTTGCCCATCCCCATAGTTGCATGAGCCAATTCCTATAATAAATCTCATTATATATATATATCCTACCAGTTCTGTTTCCCTAGAGAATGCTAATACAGGCTTTTAGTGAAGAACATTTCTTTGAAATTATAAATCTCTGGAACTGGGACACAGATTTAGGACACAGGGAGCTTTGGGCCAGGGATATGGGGAGTAGGAAAAGATGGTCAGTAGAGTTAGAAAAAAGGCAAAGGCCAACTTTAGACCTTTGAAGAACTTTACCCAAGTGCCCACTTTGATTACTTTTCTCACCCATTAGACTGAAAGACCCCTGAGGGCATGGGCTGTGTCCCCTCTTTCCCTGTAACTTGCCTGCAGTGGATATCCAATCTATGTTTTTTATTGACCAAGTTACATACCCTACCAGCACTGTTCAAAAGACTGCTGAGAAGAGACCACAGTTGTAGAAGTGAGAACTGAAAGGGACTCCATTCAGCCAAGGAGGAAAAGGAGGCCCTGAGGAACCAAGTGACTTGTCCAAGGTGAGAGAGTAAAGAAATGGCAGAGCCAAAGAAGCCTGTTGGCTTTGAGTCAAATGTTCTTTACAAAACAGTATACCATTTCTCTCCTGCCCTTGTCCACTTGGGAGAAGAACATGTTTATTGTTCACTGCCCCCGCCCCCACATATGTACCATAGGGATGCCTCCAAGGCACCCCACAAAGGAAGATGGCTGCTCCCCTCCCCAGGTCACTGGTCAAGATTCTTTGAACGGCTTGGTCTCCAAGAGCCATTCCTCGGCAGCACCAAATATTTGGATCCTGTCCCTTGGTTCTCAGTCATTCCTCTCCACATCTGGAACCCATTGCCAGGCTGTAGGGAACACACTTGTCCTGGAGAGTTCAGAAACTAAAGTGCTAGGGAGGTGGCACCTGAGCACTCCTGGGGGCTGGGTCCTATGGTGACAGAGAGCATAGGGGAAGAGATGGGGCAGATTAAGCCACCAGAAACTTGGAGTGAAAACCCAAGTTTCACTGCAAAGGGCCGGGTAGGGACAGGGAGTTGAAGGTGGATGGATTCTTGAATTAACCTTGCATTCATATTCATAATGGAGGGAGAGGTGCAGCTTAAAGCTAGAGCAACACTTTTCTCCCCTCTCCCTCCACAGGGGAAGGTCTGAATTTGTCAGAGGAAAGTGATTTCATCAGCTCTGATTTATGCCACCTAATAAGATCCTTCCCCTCTCACTGTCAGTCTTTCACTAGATCAAAGGTGGGATATTAAAAGGAAGGCAATTCCAACTGGCTCTCCAGGCTATGCTAATGCCCAAACCACTCTTTTCCCTGCATCTGTCAAGAGAATTAATGGGTGTGCAAGAGTCCCGGGAGGCAGAGAAAGCGCTTCCTTTGTATACATCAAAGGATGATACCTGAGCATTCCTCCAAGCCATTCCTTGTATTTTAATCGGCAGCAATATATAAAAATAATTACCCACCCTCCAGGAGGGAGGCAGGGACGAGACTCTGTATGTAGCCTTTATGAGCTTCCCCTGAAGACACAGACCTGCAGATCTGGGCAGAAGGCCAGCTTTGTGGGTGACAATCCAGGAATCCTGGAATGAGGACTACAAAAAGCCATCTCATCCATCCCCCAGCCTCTGTCATTGGACCCTAGACATCACACTAGTTTCTGGAGACCTCCCTGTACCGTATGGGATGTGTCTGGGAGCTGGGTCCTGTGGTTTCTTGGGGCCTGGGCGCCTATACTTGGTGAAAGATAGCTGTGGTTGGTGGAGGAAGAAGCAGGCAGGGGTTTTCCCGACTTGCCTCTCTAGAGAGGGGGCAATGATGGTAGAAGTTTAGGGCATGCAAGTAACATTCCAGTGTTCTAAAGATACTTAAAATCTGTCTCAGCAGACTCTGTAGTAATAGGCACCAGGGAAAACCAAGCCACATATGACCACTTCTAAAGGTACCATGAGGTAAGGGGACAAGAAGAAAGGGAAAAAATCCAGATCAATTCTGGATTCCCTAACAAAGAGTTCCAGTCCCTTCCAGGTTCTATTTTTTTCTTCCCTCATTCTCAGGGGCTTCCAAACTCACTGTGGACCAATATATGAGAACTGGAAAGGCTACACCTGTGTGGTAGCTATCCTCTCCTCCCTACCTCCCATCCATCCATCCTTCCAGACTAGAGGGATTTACACACACACACACACACACACACACAGCCAGTTGTGATCTTGTCTTTCTCTTACTCAGAAACATACATGGCTTCTAGTTAACTCCTGGGCTTTGAGATCCCTTCCCCTTCTCACCAGCCCCATTTCTCAAAAAGTACCCGATTCTCCATTTCATTTGGCAAATATGCCTTCTTCTCTAGCTCCCTGCCCAGAGTACATGATTTATTCATCTCTGTATCTTTGTATAGGCTGGTGCCCCTGTTCAAAAGATGTTCTTCCCCTCTCTCTTTAAAGCTCTGCTTAAAACTCCTCTTCTTTGGAAACCTGATCTAACCTTCACTGATGCTGCTCCCTCCAATACATATCATCTTCTCAATCCTAACTGACAGGTATTCACAGCACACACAGCCCTGTGTTGGTTGCTAGCAACACATATGAAGACAGCCATAATTCCTATCCTCAAGCAGCACATGGGAAACAGGAAGAACATATGAGAAACCAGTAAAACAGTCATGTTTCCAGTGGTCAGGCTGGCAACCCTGAGGAAAACTTATCCAACTTCTCCACCATAAAACAGCTATGAAGATATAGAAAAATGATTAAAATTTATACCTTGACCAAAAGAAACACTTAACCAGAAAATCTCTCTGCTAACCTTGGGTCGATAGAACAGAATTAAAGAAAATAGCTGATAAAGAGTGGTTTTCTTCTTTTTTTGCCTTATAAAAGAGAGCAACCCTGCTCACCTAGATAGAAGATGGGAAAGCATTTCCTCCCTCCTCATCTGTATTTTCTGAATCAGAATCCAGAAATCTGGAAAGACATGCCCTTATACTGTGTAAGTGATGCTTTTTGAGGTAGCCAGCATACCATCCCATTCACTCCACCCATCACCATGTTACTCTATTCACTTAGAGATTTCAACTCCTTGAAAATAACATAGAAGGAAGGAGGGAAAGTTCTGGAAATGGCATCTTCTCTTTGGGAGATGAGTTCCCATGAGGAAAGTGCTGTCCTGTGGGCAGATATAGGAAGAACCTTGATGGCCATATGGCTTGAGAGGAAGCAGCAGCTCTCTACCCTGGCTACACAGTAGAATTACCTGAGGAAATTTTAAAAATTGATGCTTGGGCCCACCCCCAGAAATTCTGACTCAGTTGGTTCAGGGTAGGGCCCAAGCATGGTTATCTTTTAAAAGTTCCTCAGGTGATTCTAATGTTCAGCTAGGGCAGAGAACCTCTGGTGTAGACTCATTCAGTCCTTGGTTGAGAGAATCAGAGAACCCATCATTGGGTGAGGGATGAGATTCCACCACAGGACACCAGAGAAATACCAGATGACTATCTCCTTGGATGCTGAAAACTGGCCTGGGAATTGTACATACCAACCTGCTTTAGCTGTATACCTGAGAAGCTGATTGAACTAGCTCCAGGAGGACAGACAGCACAACCATGGGAAATTCACATTACCTCCCTAGTGGCAAGTACTGCATCTAGATAAGACTTTCTCTATTCAAAAATGAGGAGAAAGAAAAAATAAAAAGCAACAACTTCAAAAAATTGTCCTGAAGAACAAAGAAGAGGTTTTGGCATCCTGAAAACCCAAAAGAGGATCAAATCTCTGAAAATTATTTACTACTAAAATAAGAAAACAACAACAAAAACACACACAAAAAGGTAGAAGCTTATTTGGCATCCTCAATAAGGTATAAGAAGTTATGACCTCTTTGAAATAGGAGCAAAAATCAATAAAAAGTAAAAGGCCAAGATAGAAGAACAACAGCATGAAACAGAAAAAAATAAGGGTGTTTCAAAGACAAATTGAAATGCAAATGGAGCTAGGTGAGACATAGAAAGATTGCAAGGAAGTAAAATTGAAAGCGCAAAATTTAAATTTGCATTGTAGGCGATAATGAGTAGAACTGGCACTGCAGAAAACTGAATCATCAATAAGGAGAATAAACATGTCCTTGAAATCAGAATAAAAGAACAAAGAGATGAAAGTTAAGAGAATGAGGATAAGATATAAGTAAGATAATTGAATTTTAACTTAAGAATTGTAGGTATTACAGATGATTATATCCAGAAGGAATGGAGCAGAAGCACACCATAGCTATAATAGAAGAAAATATTTTCAAGCTGAAAAAATATAAATTTAACTTGTTTATTGTGTTCCAGGCAAATTAAATAAAAATTTATACCTAGACAAATTTCTGGCAAAATTTTCAGTTGTAAGGATTTTTCAAAATACCGTAAACATTCGGAAAGAAGAAACATGCTATCCTCAAAGGAACAAAATTATATGGTTGACCTCAGAATTTTCTAGCACACTACATGCCAGAGAGGAAAATGGAACTATATCTACAGGATTCTGAGAAAAGTGGAATGTAATACAAGAATTTCATATCCAGTTAGTTTGACAATTATTTGTAAAGTCCACAAAAATAAGTTTCAACCAAGTAAGGGATCAGAGAATATACTATCCATGTGTTCTTGGGGAAAAAATTTTACTTAAAAATATACTCCAGGCAATCAAGAGAGATCATTAAAATGAAGAACTCAAGAATGGGGAATTCTTGACTTCCACTTCCAGGCAGGATGGACTAGCAGGGATTAGACCTACCCTTTTGCCTCACACTACAGAAAAACAACAGGTTTCAAATGTTGGATAAAAGGCAGTGCTGGGCAGTGCCTCTGAGAGGAGGGCAAAATGAGGTGAGCCTTATGATCTCCAGCTTACTGCCTGGAGAGAGTTTCCAGGCTTCAGCACAAAGAAAGGGAACTCAAACAGAATTTGTGGTCACTTTATGTTGAGGAGACAGAGTTCAGTGTTTGGAAAGGCCATGGTGGCTCAAATTTGAGGGATGGAGTACCAAGAGGAGAGATGGGAAGGGAAAGGAAAGGAGGGGAGGGGAGAGGAGGCAAGAAGAGAGAAGACGACGCTCTGGAGATTGCTTAGGGCTCCTCCTAAGTCTTTAGCTAAGTATCAATCAGCTCATGCACTCGAGGAAACTACCAAGGCCAGGGAAAGAACCACTGAAAGGAGCAGGAAGCACAATCCCAGAAGCTCACACAGGGCTGGGAACAGTTCAGATTCCCACTAGCCAGAGTACTGAGTAGAGTCCTCTGAAGGATTTTGTCTCAATAGTGAGACCAAATTAGCTCTAAAGGCTGTTCTAGATCTAACCAAAGGAGAAGAAGGAATGGGAAGAGAAGAAAGAGACTAAATAATTTTTGAAGAAATAATGGCCAAAATTTTTCCTAATATGTTATAAACTATAAACCCATAGGTCCAAGAAGCTTAATGAACTTCAAGCAGAAGAAATATAAATAAAACCACACCAAAGCACATCATAATAAAATATCTCAAAAATCAGGAATAAAGAGAAAATTTTTAAAAGCAGCAGCCAGACCATATTTATGTAAGATGTTACTATTGGGAGAAGCTTGATGACGGATACATGGGACCTCTCTGTACTAATTTTGAAAATTCTTGTAAATCAATAATTATTTCAAATGTTTTTTAAAAATTAATATAAGGGGGAAAGCAGGCAAATTATATACAGAGAAACAAAGATAAGAATAACAGCAGATTTGTCTTTGGAAACAATGCAAGTCAGAAGACAGTGAAATAACATTGTTATGGTTGAATCATGTCCCCTACAAAGACGTTCTAGTCCTAACCCCTGGTCCTGAGGATGTGAACTCATTTGTTAATAGGATCTATGAAGATCTTATTAAGATGAGGCCTTAATCCAATAGGACTGGAGACCTTATAAGCAGAGGAAATTGGACTCAGTAGTAGTAGGAGACAGAAGACAGATGGCCATGTGATGGAGGCAGAGGCTGAGTTATGGGTTGCCAGCAAGTCACCACCAGAACACTACTGACTTTGGTGAAAGCATGGCCTTGACACCTTGATTTTGTACTTCTGGCTTCCAAAACTGTGAGACAATAAATTCCTGTTGTTTATTTGTAGTATTTGTTACAGCAGCCCTGGCAAACTAAGACAACTTCTTTAAAGTTCTGAAAGAAAAACATAATGTCAACCTAGAATTCTTTACTCAGCAAAAATACCTTTCAAGACCAAAGGCAAAGACTTTTTCAGACATACAAAAGCTAAAGAATTCATCTGCAGCAGAGCAGCACTGTAAGAAATGTTAATGGAAGGCCTTCAGGCAGATAGAAAATGATACCAGATGGAAATTTGAATGCAAATAAAGGAATGAAGAACACCCAAGACGGTAAAAATGTGAGTAAATATAAAAGACAATTTTTTCTTATTCCTAAAAATCCTTTTTAAAGATAATTGACTGTTTAAAGCAAAAATAATAACAACGTTTTGTAGAGTTTATAACACATGTAGAAGTAAAATGTATGACAACAATAGGACAAGGACCAGAAGGAATGGAACTACTTTATTATAAAGCTGTTTTTTATATTATGTGTGAAGCATACATTTTTTGAAGATAGATAGTGATGAATTAAAGATATACGTAGTGTAAACCCTAAAGCAATCATTGAAATAATACTAGCTAAGAGTTAGTAAGCCAATAAATGAGATAAAATGAATAATTTTTTTAAAAAACACTGTGTAAGTCAAAAAGAAGGCAGAAAAAGAGGGAAGAGGGAACAAAGAACAGATGGAACAAATAGAAGACAAACAGCAAGATGGTAATTAAACCCCAACCACGTCAATAGCCATGTTCAATGTAAATAGTCTAAATTCACCAATTAAAAGGCAGAGGTTATAAGGCTGGATGAAAAGAAAGAGTCAACTCTATTATGCATATAATAAACCCATGTTAAATATAAAGTGAAAAGTAAAAGAATGGAAAAAGTTATATCATATTAATACACACAAAGTAGATTTCAGGGCAAAGAATACTTCCAAGGATTAAGAGGGTCATTTCATAATGACAAAGGGGTCACTTCATTAAGAGGACATAACAATCTTAAACTTTTTTGCTTCAAAATACATGAAGCAAAAATTAATAGAACTGTGCATCAATGCCAAAGATACATTGTGTTAATAATAGGGGGATATGGAAAAAATATGCCAAATGTATGCTATGGACCATAGTTAGTGGTAATAGTCTGATGATATTATCTTATAATCTCATAATGTTCCACAATGGTGTGGTGTGTTGGTGAAGTTTGTTGTACAGGAATTCTACACATGTGCAGACCCCTTTGACTAATAAATGAATGCAGCAAGGACACAAGATCAATATACTAAAATCAATTGTATTTCTATACACTTTCAATGATCAATCCAAAAATGAAATTAAGAAAATAATTCCATTGACAATAGCAGCAAATAATAAATACTAAGGAATAAATTTAACCAAAAAAAGTTCAAAACATATTCTCTGAAAACTATTAAACACTATTGCAGAAATTAAAGAATATCTAAATAAATGGAAAGACATATCATGACCCTGGATTGGGAGACATAATATTATTAAGATGGCAATAATCTCCAAAGTGACCTATAGATTCAATGAAATCCCTATCAAATTCTCAGTAGTCTGGGAGATTTTTGCAGAAATTAACAAGCTGATCCTAAAATTCATATAGAAATGCAAGGGTCCCAGAATAGTCAAACAATCTTGGAAAAGAAGAACAAAGTTGGAGGATTCCCATGTCCTAATTTCAAATTTTACTACAAAACTATAGTAAGCAAGACTGTGTACTACTGGCATAAGAATAGATATATAGATCAATGAAATAGAATTGAAAGTCCAGCAATAAATCCTTATATTTGTTATCAATTAATTTTCAAAAAGGGAGTTAAAACAATTCAATGGGGAAAGAACAGTCTTTTCAACAAATGGTGCTGGAACAACTACATATCCACATGCAAAAGAATGAAGTGGGACCCCTATTTCACAAAAATTAACTCAAAATGGACTAAACTCTATAAAACTCTTAGAAGAAAACATAGGGATAAATCTCCTCAACCTTGGATTAAGCAATGGTTTTTTGGATATAACACCAAAAGCACAAGCAACAAAAGAAAAAATAGTTCAATTGGACTTCATCAAAATTTACAACTTTTGTGCTTCAAAGAACACCATCAAGAAAGTGAAAAGATAACCCACAAAATGGGAAGATATATTTTCAAATCATACATCTGATAAGGGACTGGTACCCAGAATATATAAAGAATACTTACAACTCAGTAATTAAAAGACAAATAACCTAATTTTAAAATGGGCAAAGGATCTGAATAGACATTTCTCCAAAGACGATATACAAATGGCAAAAAAACACATGTAAAGATGTTCAACGTCATTAGTCATTAGGGAAACACAAATCAAAGCCACACTGAGATATCACTTCACACACACTAGGATGGCTATAATCAACAAGACAGAGAGTTACAAAAGTTGGCGAGGATGTGGAGGAATTGAAACCCTCATACATTACTGGAAGAATTATAAAATGGTACAGCCACTTTGGAAAATAGTTTGGCAGTTCCTCAAAAAGTTTAACATAGAGTTACCATATGACTCAGTAATTCCTATGTATATACCCAAGATAATTGAAAACATATGTCCACACAGAAACTTGTACATGAATGTTCCTAGCAGCATTATTCACAACAGCCAAAAAGTGGAAACACCTAAATGCCCATCAACTGATGAATGGATAAACAAAATCTGGTATGTCCATACAGTGGAATAGTATACAGTCATGAAAAGAACAAAGTATTGATACATGCTACATGAACCTTGAAAACATGCTAAGCGAAAGAAACCAGAAACAAAAGGCCACATATGGTATAATTCCATTTATATGAAACGCCTGTACTAGGCAAATCCAAAGAGACAGAAAGTAGATTAGTGGTTGCCAGGGACTGGTGGGAGGGGAGAAGGAGAGTGGCTCCTAATACTTATAGGGTTTCTTTGGGGGAGATAAAATATTCTAGAATCAGATAGTGGTGATGGTCGTACAATTTTGTGAATAAGTTAAAGCCATTGAACGATACTCTTTAAAAGGGTGAATTTTATGGTATGTGAATTATATCTCAAGTTTTTAAAATACCTAATATATCTAAAATTACATAACCAGTGATGCATAAGTACAAGTTTAAATAGACAGATGCATAAACCAGACCCCATACAGTATGTAAGGATTTGCTATCCTAAAGGAAGGGGGTATGTTTGGGAGGGTGTGTGTGTTCAGAGAGAAGGGCCCTGAAATTTTAACCAGGCTGATGTCTGGGTGGTAGAATTTGGGATGATTTTCATTTTCTTCTTTTTATATTTTGTATTTTCTAAATTTTCTACAATGAGTCAGAACAAAAATAAACGTGTCTTTTTAAAAACAAAGTGCGTCAGTGTGTAATTAAGTCCCAGGCTTTGCGAGTGCTGAGACCAGGGAGGCCAGCGAGGGAAGGGCGCTGGGGAAGGGTAGGCTCAGGAGTGTGCAGTAGAAGGAGCCGCATTTGCTTCCTCCCACTTCCTCTGTGCCCCACACTTCCCTGGATCTCCTACCCAATCAGTCCCCTAGTCCTTGCCGTAGACTCTCAAGGCTCCTCCCGCAGACCACGTGGCCACCACTGCCCCCCAGGCCCAGTCCTGCTGTCCCCCAGTAGTCTTCTAACAGGCCTCACTGCCCCTTTCTGCTAAGTCCACTGTGCTCTCTCAGAAACAGATCTGTCTCTGTGAAAAACCTGCAGCAGCCCCCACTGCTGTGAAACGAAGTCCTTAGCTGGCCACCTAAGGCCCGGCCCTCTCTGCAGGCCTGTCTCCCGCACACAGGTCTCTCTCAGCCTCACTGGAAGATGCTGCTGCAAGCACAGCTAGCCCGACTAAAGCAAAGCTGCCAGGCTTTAAACCCAACAGCATGCCTCCCG
>JAQZBX010002396.1:0-11225 GCA_029593785.1 Cabassous unicinctus | reverse complement strand
CCGTGGCCTGGCATGTGCTATCTAGGTACATGTCCTGTACCTCCTATCTGACTGCAAACCTTTGGAAGGCAGAGGGCAGGCCAGGTGCTCCACGTAGATCTAGACGATGAAAGGGTAATGGGATGCATTGTCTGCACTCAGTGCAGGGGTGACTGGCCACCTGGATGGCCCAGTCCCAGGTCAGGAGTTAGAGAGCACCCATCCTTCCTTGGGTAAGCTAATTTTCCAACAACGGCCTGGCAGGGGATGAAGGACCACATTCCCAGGCCCTGGAGCCTCACCTCCTCCTAACCGGGTTCTCCCCAAGCTGCTCAAATCATCCTGCCTCAGGTTCCCTCACTAGAGGGAAACGATGACACTATAGGAGACAATCTGGGAGATGAGCCTGATAACAATAGCAACAATAGGATCACCATTTATTGTGTGCTTGCAATGTGCTCGGCAGAGGGCTTACCCTCTCCGTACATTATCTCATGAATGCTCCTAATGACCACTTTATTATTGATTATTGAGTCCCAGTTTACAGATTCCAAAACTGAGACTCAGAAAGCTTAGGTAATTTGCTCATGATCCTTCACTTAGAAAACGACAGAGCTGGCTATCAAAGAAAAGCAGGAGCTATTCAGAGAAAGGTTCTAGTTCGAGAAACTGAATTCCATGCCCCCCTTTCAGCTGAAGGAAGACAGATTCTCTGGGCTGCCACAGTCTACAGTCCCAGGCTAAGTGGAACTTGAGTGTGCTGGTCCCTGCTGTCAGGGCTCTTCCCAGTCCGGAGATGTTGAGGGTCTCGGTTAAGAGGTGGAGTGAGAGTGCCTAGACATGTGCCTGGCACCCACCAAATGCTCCCTACAGCTTAGACTCGGGGCAGCCCAAGCACAGTCAGATGCAAAGCACTTGCCAGGTCTTACTGTGGAGAGAGATGAGCCAAGAAGTGTTCCCATCTGCCATGGGCTGGGCATGGAGCCCTTTCCAAAAAGTGACGTTTTTGTCTTCCAACCCCCAAGTCTGAAACCAGATTTCTAGACAATACCTAAAGGATATCTGTGCTCACAGCCTGCCCCTCTCCAACAATCTGAATTCTGATCAGTTTCTCCTCTGTGCCCTTGGCAGCAGATAGCTGTTGACAGGCTCTGGACCCAGGGAGAGTGCCACCAGAATCTTTCCCTACCCTGCCTTGGCTGGGGCCTTCTCTCCTGCCCACCTGATCAGAAAGACTGAGGATGCCTGGCTCAAAGATTTAGTGTTCCCTATGTGTCGAGTGTGCCTGACCAGGTTCAGATGGGATCAGTCCAGGAAGACATCCTGGAGGTGGAGAGTGCTGCATTGACACAGGCATTAGAGAGCAAGTCTTGGCAGGAAGGAGAGAGAAAGGCGTCTGAGGCTGAGAAACAGCTTAAGCAGAAACTTCGAGGAAGAAGAGGTAAAGTTTGAGGAGCTGGAGGTGAGGGTGGGGTGACCTCGCTGGGATGAGTGGAGAGGAGTAAGGATGCCCAGGTGAAAACAAGTAAAACTTACAGGCAGATTTGTTTCAGCAAGTCCCAGGGGTCTGTGGGTGGTTTCTGATCAGAGAAGCAAGATTACTTAAGTGCCACCTGCTGACTGCGGGCACCTTGGCCCCACTCTGCACCACGCCCGCTCCGATCCATTCCGACACAACAAAGGACCGAGCTTAGAATCCAGTTTGCTTTCAGTCTTCCCACCAGTTTCCTCTGCTCGACACACCCCAGACTCTCTCCAATCCTCTTTCTCCCTCTATCCTCTTTCCCTCTCCCCTTTCCGCCTCCTTTCCCTTCCAGGTGGGCTCCTCCCCCATGCTCCAGATGTTCTGAAGGGGATTTAACTGTAGACCCGACAGGCCCCAGGTTAACAGATGTGCAGCTGCGAGGCAGGTTAATAGGGGCCAAGGGAGCAGGCTGGGGCTGGGGGGCCGAGGCAGCTGCTTTGGCCCAGAAGGTCTGGTGGCTCCCTGAGGAGGCCTCACAGCCTCGTTCCTGTCAGCTGCAACTGACAGAGCAGGAAGGAAAGGGGAAGGGGCTGGGGGGAGTGTCCCAGCTGGGGAATTGAGCCTCCTGGCTCCCTGGCTGTGATGGATCCGGAGGCTTCCTCTTTATCCTCCCCTCCACCCCAACCTGGAACTCCGGAAATTATGAATGCCCCCAAGTAGTCGGTCTCAGGGGTTGCTTCCCTCAGCCTCTCCATTCTCTACAAAGGCTGAGGGGCCACAGGAACGTAGGCAGCAGGTAATTCCAAAGAATGTTATTCTTGGCTTTTTGGAATCTATTGCATGGCTTTTTAAAAATATCAAGTTTATTCTCCCATTTCTGTTTCATTTAGGCTAATACATATACCAATGTGCAGACCCTGAAAACACACCTCAGAAGGTGGAGGCCCACAGCCTCCACGCACAGCCTCCCTCTGCAATTGCACACAGAGCCCCACACTCAAACCTGAAGCCCCCAGGACCGCCTGGATTAGGCTGTGATCTGTGTTCTCTCATGTTAAACCCCTTGGGTAGCTGTCATGCTTGTGTTCCTGTCTTTGCTCTGCCTGCCATCCATCTCCCCTGAAAGTGACAGGGGCAGGGGTAGGGAAGAGGAAGGGCCCTTCTCCCCCAGATTTTCCCTTCTTCCTTCTCAGAACTTCTTGGGTGTCCTTGAAGCATCCAAAGGTGGGAGGCAGTAAGTTGTGGTGGAAAGAGCATGGCGTAGCAAGGAGACACACCTGAGTTTACATTCCAGTACTATTTCTTACAAATTGCATGTTACAAGGTAAATTACTTAGTCTTTCTGACCCTGTTTCCTTACTTGTTAATTTATACATTTATCAGCAAAGACAACTGAGTGCCTACAACGCTCCAGGCACTGTACTAAGTGTGGGGAATCCTGAATTTTAAAAAGACACACACTGTCTCCACCCCCATGGAACTGAGTACAGAGGGAAGAACAGACAATGAGGTAAGAGGGTAACCACAGGATTGCAAGCTGCTCTGTACATGCATCACAGGGGCACGGGAATGAATCTGGGGCTCAGAAAAGGCCCCCTGCAATAGATATAGATAGATGATAGATGGTTAGATAGATAGATAGATAGATAGATAGATAGATAGATAGATAGATATAAAGGATGGATGGACGGATGGATGGACAGACAGAATGAAACACCAAATGTGGCAAAATGTTAAAAGTTGGTGAATATGGGTATCTGGGTGGGGGATATGTTGGAGTTCCCTATATGGGTTTTATATTATTTTGCAACTGTCACGTAAGTTTGAAATTATTTCAAAATAAAAAGTTTAAAAAAGCAACTAAGGAAAAGCCTCCTGTGGGATGGAACATTTAAGCTAAGACTGAGGCCTGAGTTAGGGAAGTGAGAAGGATGAGATATAGGAGAGAGGCAGAGGGGACAGCAACAAGCAGAAACAAGCTACAGGCCCAAGAGAACTGAAAGTTGCTGAATTTAGCCAGAGCATAGAGTGGGAGGGAGAGTAGTGAGAAAGGGGCTGAAAGTTGGCAGGAGCCAGATTGTGGTGAGTTTTGTAACTTAACCAAGGAGTTAGGGCAATGGGGAGCCACTGAAGAATCTTAAGCAGGGGAGTGCCATGGTCAGATTTGTGCTTTAAAATTCACCTGGCTGCAAAAGTGGAAAAGAATTGGGATAAATTCAAATGCAAGGAGGGGGACCAGTTAGGAGGCTGTTGCAGTAATCAGACAAGGGATGAAGGCAGCCAGTTGAGGGTGGTCACAGGAAAGTAAAGAGAAGAGGACTTATTCCAAAGAAATTAGGATGTGCAGTCACTGGGACTGGACTGATTGGATGTGAGTGTGGTGAAAGAGAGTCAAGGACGACACCCAAGTTTCTGGATTAGGGTAACTAATCCAGAATGGTGGGGCCATTTCTTGAAACAGTGAATGCTGGGTGAAGAATATGCATGGCATGAGGTGAGGGGAGAGATACGGGTTTACTCTGGGAAATGTTGAGTTGGAGGCACCTCTGGGTCATACAAGTGGAGATTCCAGTCGACGGTTGGTTACACCAGTGTAGGCTGCAGGTGTAGACTTAGGAGTCAGCAACACATCGACGGTAACTCAGTCCACTCTAGTCACACTATGCCACGCCTCTATGAGATCAAAGAAGATATGGGCTAGAACGTGCCTTCTGGGTTTAGCGTAAGGAGGCTTTGGGAGCCTTGCTAAGAACATTTCTGATGGACTGGGAGGGCCACGAAAGACAGACTGGAGGCGAAGAAATGGAGGAAATTGGTGTGGACTGTGAAGGGAAGGAAAGAGAGAAGGTGGCAGCTGGCGAGGGCCTGGGGCAACTCTTTAGAAGCCTTTGTAAATGAAAGCAGTGGTCCTGCTGCCAAAAAACCCATGGAAGACACCTGGTGAGAAGTCTGTCACGTGAGAGACACTCACAGAAAGTTTCTTTCCTCTTTCCTTCCCTTCTGTCTCCTGCCTTCTCTCCTCTTCCCCCAGTCTTGTCCCAGACTGCTGGGCCTGGGCTCCAAAGAGAGGGATGGATCCAAAGCCACCTCTGCTGATGGCCCCAGAAAGGCACCACAGTCCCTGCTCACAAGGCAAAAGCAGCAGCACACCCTGAAAAGCCTCCAGAGAAAGTTGAGTTCTTCTGAGAGGCCTGCGGCGCGGTGGGTGTGGCGGATGGCTGGATCTGCTCTAATTCCTCAGGGAAGAGATTGCCGTGCAGGTCATCTCCTCTCCTTGGGCTGCCAGGGCCCTTGGACACTGCATTCGCTGGACTGCCCCACCCCAGGGCAGTTCATCCTACTAAACACCGGGGGCTCTCACTCCTCCCTCCCACCGCCCAGACCCCCACCAAGGGTCGACAAAGTCCTCGGCACCAGGCCCTGCTGGAGTTGTTTTGTTTACGGGAAGGAAGGGGAAGGAGTTGACTCCGAGTCTAGAAACAGGTGTTAGAGCTGGTGAGGGGAGGGAAGCCACCTTGGCGAGAGTCCCCCGGATGGGGTCACATTCCAGAACAACTGATCTTAGAGCCATCTGTTGAAGTGGTCACACAGGCCCCTTGCAGAGTGAAAAAGCATCTGCGGGCCTGGCTGGGGTCCTGGCTCCCTGCTGCCCCGCCCCTGACTCGCTGGGCAACACGGCGAAAGTCACTTGCCCTCTCTGCTCTATGGTTTCCTCACCTACAGGACAGGCAGTTGGACTGAGTGACCCCCAAGGCGCCTTCCAGCGCGCTGTGATCTCTGGCACGCAGCTCCCACCCACACAGCCTCTGCCAGTGGCCGGCCAGAACAGGAGCCCGGACCTGCCTTTTCCGGTTGGCGTGTGGATTTCCACACTCCAGCAAGCAGCTGGCAGCCACTTGGGCTGCGAAGGCTTGTAAGCGGGTGGAAAATTACTCATACCTTCTAGAAAAAGATCACGCTTTCGCCGGCCCCTGGGCCCCTGACCTGTCTTCTCTCACCAGGAAGGCTGAGGGACTGGAGAAGGAGGAGCTGGAGGCAGGCAGGGGTACAGGGTACAGCCCAGGGAAGGCTGGCTGCAGGCACACGGGCACCATCTCCATCTCCTCCTAGAGCTCTCCATGCCTTCTCTCACCTCCTCCTGGGCAACACTGAGGCTTCAGTGGGACACAATTCTGAAAAGAGGCCATGAGCTCCTAGAAAATGTCAGGACTGCAACATCAGACAGACATGGTTATACCCTCGCTCCTGCCCCTAGGCCCGTGAGGAGTGATGAGGAGAGTGTGAATGGACTTTCAGAAGGTACTCTTACCTTTTTCCCTCCCTTATGGTTATAGACAGCTGGTAAGTTCTTCCCAAAGTCTAACCTTTATCTTTCTTACTGCATCCCTCAAGAGGTCATCTGGTACTTCTCACTGCCTCCAGGTAGGTCCACAAGCAAACCAATCCAGACCTTATGTTTTCATCCCACATACTCAAGTGACTACAGAGGAGGAGGAGAAGGAATTCTAAGGGTTGGAAACTCTCCATAGAAAGTCCTTAGGGTCTAGGGGAAAGGATGAAGTGGGCAATGGAGAATGTTTGCTGCCCATATTAACTGAGGTTAGGAGAAAGAATAGGGTGTTCCAGAAGCCCCTGGACAAAAGAACAATGATTCTCAAATTCTAATTGCACCCCAATCACCTGGGGTAGAGGGGCAGGTCTTGTCAAAATGCAGATTCTGAACCAGCAGGGCCGGGGTGGAGCCTGAGTGTCTGCACTTCTAACATGCTCCCAGGTGAAGCTGGAGCTGCTGGTCCCTGGACCACACTTTGAGTAGCAAGGATCAGAGCAGTGGTTCCTAAACCTGGCTCTGCATCAGAATCGCCTGGGAGGAGTTTTTAAAACCCAGATTCCTGGGCCTCAGCTCTCGAGATTCCGAGTCAGGAAGTCTGAGAGGGAGCCTGGGGATCTGTAATTTTTGAGCTTCCCTAACATTGTGAGGCAGGGATCCCTCACAGTGCCTTTCTGCATAGTAGCGGAGTGGTCAATAGCAGAGGCTTGGGAATCAGACGGACCACTTACCAATTCTGAGATCAACTCCCTAAACCTTCATTTCCTCATCTGTAAAGTGGGGATCATAGAACCTTCCCCAGAGACTTGTTGCAAGGAACAAATGAAGTGATGCTGTCTGTCAAGCTTTAGCGCAGAGCCTGCTAATAGAGTACATACTCACAGACCGGAACCCCCGGTATGATTCTTATTACACACACTGGGCTTCACCTGGTTTTCATCATTCCTCTTGGTCAACTCCCTTTTAGCATTCATATGCAAATTTGACATCATGTGCACTTGCACTGGCTTTTCTGTCCCAGAGGCTTGAATCTACAGTGTATGTAGAAGAGATGTGAAGATGGGCTCTGTGTGTAATATTCCCACAGCAAAGCATAAGCTGCTGAAAGGCAGGACCTTTGTCTTATTATTTATCTCAGTATCTTCTGTGCCAGGCACTTCAGGCACTTGACAAAGCCTTGGGTGGATGGGTGGATGGATGGATGGATGGATGGATGGAGGACACAAGTGGCTGGGTCTCCTCATCCCTCTGGACACCTAGAACACAGGCCAGGGCTCTGCACTAGAGCCAGCTGCTCAGGAAGAGGATTCAAGCAGAAGGGAAAAGGGCAAGGGAGAAACTTTGTCACCGTCCTCTCCCTGTGGGGGTGAGGGGACCACTCCACCTCTTAGTTCCCAACAGCCCCTCCCCGGATCCTCCTGCCTCTCAGGCCTGGGCCTGTTGGATCTCCATGGGGCTCAGGGGACAGGGGTGGCCTAGCCAGAGGGGAATGTTCTAGGCTGAAAAGGCCCTCAGTATACTCAGCACCACAGCCAGGGTGGGCCAGCGGGAGGACTGAGGTGTTCCCCTGGGGCCAAGGCACCACGGGGCTCCTGGGTGGTCCTGCTTGGGCCGACTCTGTCTCAGCCCAGCATTTACAGCTGAGAGAGCCTCCACCAGGACCCAGGGCCTGGCCCACCACGGACACTCCCCCAGTATCTCTCAGGAGCCAAATTACCCATGTTCAGACCCTCACCGGCTGCAGGGGGCTGCCCGTGTGCCCGCCCACCCACCTCAGAGCAGCCTGTGTCCCAGACGCACGTAGTAATCAACTCCCGGAACCTTGGGGAGATCCAAATACAGTAGCATATAATCATGGAGCCCAAAATAGCCGTGCCAAGGAGGCCATCTGCCACCTCTTGTGTCCCTGGGGACCCCTCAGCTGGGCCCTACAGTCCGGCTGGGCCTCAGGGCCCTCTCCAGCTGGAAGAGAGGGTAGTGCGGACAATACTGCTAGGTCACCTGCAGAGCTCGGGACACCTTGGGAGGCGTCCCCATGTCAGACTGGGCACCTTCAGGAGTGGGGCTTGGGGTCAGAGCTGCCCAGACTCCAGGTCCCTGTTGCTCCCTCCTCCTGCCAGCGCTGGCCCATCCACTCCCAGATGCCCTCACTGTGGGCACAGCTGCCTCCTGGACTACTGCTCTCTCCAATCCTCCTGTCTTCTTCCTTCTGACGCAACTCGGCTTTTCACCCCCAAGCGCTGACCCGGAGATACCAGGCTCCTTTCCCTTCTCTGCTATCAGCCTTACTCCTTTCTTCCCAAATAGTGGTTCTTATCTTCAGTGTGCAACAGAATTCCCTGGAGGGCTTGTTCAAACACATACTGCTGATTCAAAAGTTCTGATTCAGTAGTTCTGGAGTGGGCCCTGAAACTGCATTTCTCACAGGTCCCCAGGAGCCCCTGCTGCTGAGAAGTCCTGCTCTGTAAGCTCTGCTGTGGCTGTGCTATCCACTCCCCATCCTTAATCCCTCCCCCGAGGCCCCTCCACACCCCCTGATGGTGTTCTTCTCTCAGTGGCCTCCTGGAGGCAATTCCTGGGTCCCGTGCACAACTGGCTTCTTTGCTTGAAATCACCCAGGCCTCCCGCCAGGACCTCTTGAAGATTTGTTTCAAGGAGGCTGTGAGTGGCGAGGTAAGAGTCCTAGTTGGGCTTTTCTACCTCAACCACAAGAAGTTCCACCTCTGCCTCTACCTCTGCCTCCATTTCTAATCCACTGGGGAATCTTGAGCAAGGCACTTTCTCTCTGAATCTCAACCTCTCACCTCTCAGGTCTGTCTATAAAATGGGGAAATAAATGAATAAATGCAAGGGTAAGATGGAACAGCTGTCTCTGGCAATGATCTCCTAAAAATGTCTTCATGCTCCTTCCAAGTAGATGTTATTAGGCATAACCATCCGAGTGCCCTCTGTCAGAGTTCTGATCAAGGAATCCTCAAAGTGCCAGCAACCTCTAGTGCCTCGGGCATATAGCATCGTGCCCTCACCACGATTTCCACTCAACTCTAGAACTCCCAGGGTAAGGACACCAACAGGTAAGGAAGCACCAAGGTTCCTGGGCCTCCTGCAGCAGAGCTCACAGCCCACATCCAGCTCTGAGAGCATGCTGATGACTCATTCCCTAGGACTTGCCATCTTCTCATTCAGCCCCCTCAGAACTGCACTTGAAGGAAGCCCAGAGCCACAGTCGGTGCAGGGACTCTGGGCCAGCCTGCCTGAGTTTTGACCCTGGCTCTGCTGCACACTAGCCATATGGTATTCACCAAGTCAGTTAATTCCTCTGTGCCTCAGTTTGCTTATCTATAAAACGGGAATGATGATAATAGCAGTAACCCTCTCATAGGTATATGGTAAGGATTAAGTGAAATAATAAAGGTGAAGGACTCAGAACAGAGTGCTGGTTATTATTAATCTTGTCCTAGTCAGAGGACTTCCCCTGGAGGAAGGTCAGAGACATAGAATAAGGGGGGCCTGCTCAGAAGTCCCTTGCTTTCGGCTCTCCCTGGAAACACTTTTGATCCTGTCCTCATGAAACCTCTGAGACTGGCCAGAATGGTTCAGCCATTTTCTCCTGCAGAAACTCAGGCCTTTCCTTTTCATCTCACCTCTCAGCATTTCCAGGAGGCTGGAAGGATTCAGAGAGTCTCCATTTTACAGGCAGAGAAACTGTGGCCCAGAGAGAGCAGTCACACGGAGATCATAAGCGATTCGGGAAGTTCCTGAAGCTCTGCGGCATGATATCCTCTCAGGACACCTGTGTGCCATTCGCCTCACTGGACCACCCCATTTTAGAGATGGAGAAGCTTAGGCTCAGAGAGGGAGATGACTTGCCCATGGCCTCACAGCTAGTTAGTGACAGCCAGGAATTGAACCCATGTCTCTGGATCCTAAAGCATTGAAGCTTAGGGGAGGAACATACTAAGGAGTAGAGGTTAAGATTAGGGTACTTTAGAGTCAGATCTAAACTAGAATCCCAGCTCTGCTACATCCTATCTGTGTGACCTTGGGCAAATTGCTTAACTTCTCTGGTCTTTAGTTGCCTCATCTATAAAATGGGAATAATAGAAGCTACCTTGTAGATGACTTGGGATTAAATGAGCTGTGTCAAAACACTCAGCTTATGGAAGTGCCCTTCCTACATCAGCCCAGCTGCCTCCCCCTGCACACGCACACACACATACACCCATGCACACCCCGCACACCCCCCCACAGCTCTCCACCCCTGACTTCCCTCCCTCTTCCCTCGGCTGCAGGCAGCCAACATGTTTCAGATTGGCTGCCTTGGGCCGAGAGGGCTGTGGTGGTTCTAACTTGGGCTTCAATTTGGAGTCTTGATTAATTTCTCCAGCTCAGCTGGTTTCCTGTGGCTGTCCTTTGCAATTATGCATTTCCCCCATGAGGTGTCCAGGATTGAGCTGTTTTCTGTTTTCTCCCCTTTTCTCCTGCCTCTGTGCTTTCCCCATTCTCCTGGGACCAGCCGGCCTGCGCGCCCCGGGCCCTGCCCCAGCTCGGGCCCAGGCTCTTTCTGAGCTAATTGTCTGCTTTTCCATGTCCTCTCCCCCTGGCCCTGCCTCACCCCCACCCAGTTTCTATTTTCCCCCAGGCTCCACTGGCTTCCCATGGTTTCCCTTGGCCTTGGCTCAAGCCTGGCATGACACGTCTGGCATTGCCACCTCCCCCCTCACACTGGTCAGGGGAAAGGCAAGTGGAGCTGGGTGCGGCCAGCCCAGGTGCCAAGCCAAACAGTCTACGTGCCAAGTCCGACCAGGTACCTGGGGCCCAGCGTGCTGGGCCTATGGCTCCCATCCCTGATCCCTAGTCCCACTCCTGACCCAAACCCTCTTCCTACTGCTCCTGCACGTGGTTCTAGCTGGTAGAAAGTGCACCACTGGACTGCACCTTCCCTGAGGGCCCAGGAATGTCCACAGGAGCTTGTGCAGAGGCCTTCCATTCTGGAGGTGAGGAAACCACCTTTTCCAGGGACATAAGCCCGTAGGTGGGCCTGGCCTGGGGGGTCATGCCACCCCCAGGAGGAGCACGGCAGGGAACATACCCTCTAAATACCTCCCCGTCCCATTGCCTTGCAGCTGGAAGGCCGCCGTTTCCGTGGTCTGCTCCTCCTGGGGAAGAAGGGAGGATGAGCCAATGATGGCCATGAACAAGCAGCTTCCCTGCAGCCTGCATGAGAAGGGCACAGCTGTTGGCACCTGTCCACACTGGGGTCCAGCCTTGCCTTCCCCACTCACTAGCTCTGACTAGCTCTGAGCCCCTGAACTTGTCTGAGCCTCTGTTTCTTCATCTGACAAAGGAGGTAATTATCAAAGAGGGGTCTTTGTGAAGATGAAATAGGTAGGGGGGCGGATGTGGCTCAAATGGTTGGGCGTCCGTCTGCCATATGGAGGGACCTGGGTT
>JAQZBX010002395.1:60182-72685 GCA_029593785.1 Cabassous unicinctus | reverse complement strand
TTATTATTACTGGTAGTAGTAGTATACTACTACCAATCATTTTGAGCAGTGCTTGAAAAATTAATATCAGTTCTTTTCTTTCAGATTTTGAAATCAGAATGGATACCAACAGGAGTCAACTGTTTCCATTTTCTGACTCAAATGTGGTCTCTTCTTCAGATATTCAAAGGTTGCTTAAATATACTTATTTGCTGGGCTCTCTGAATTTAAGTCTTAGTTCTAAGACATTTTGTATTAAATAGCAATAATAATACTAAGACTGTATGTTTGTATGGAGCTCCCAACACACCAAAGAGACTTCTCAGCCATTAATCTATTCCATAGGAATAAATGTGGGCATGTGGGTGAATACAGTGGACTGGAGTTGGGCCTTTTAATGAAATAGATAGTAGTTATTTCTATTCCATTTTGAAATGAAATAGTTCAATTAAGAGGTGTTAACATACTATCAATGCATTGTAAACTTTTGACAAGATAATATATCAATGATTTTAAAGACTTGCAACTTCTACAGAAATCGAATACCTGGTATATATTTTGCTCTACCACCAAGACCTTTCCAAAGGTAGAGAAACTTTAGCTTTTTTATTAAGCTCTGTTGTGTGTGGATCAAAGCAAAACATAAGGTGTTTCTTTGACTCATGCAGTACAAATAGGCTATGGCATGAGAGAATGCCCTGCCTTTTAAGCAGAAGTGTAAGATCACATAATCATTGCACACACCTTGTGTTCAGTCAGCCTTTTGTAAAGAGGAATCTGAATGCATCTAGCTTGTTCCTTGGTCATCTTTTTCAACTGCTGTCTTCCCTATGCGTGTTACCCATCTCATCTCAAAAAGGACTTTCTTTCTGCCCCTTTCAAAGATCATTTTCTTTTTCAGGTTCTCTACTGTTTTGGCATAATAAAATAACACAGTAGCTCTCAGCAGAAAGGACTGAGAAGAAATCTGAGCATGTCTTTAAAAATATATTTAAAAATATAAAATTTTTCTTACGTGATCTAAGACGGCCAGCTATAGAGGGAGGACCATAACAATACAAATGTGTTTTTCTTTTTATCCCAGTGAACTTCCTTCCATAAGGAGAGGAACAATGGGGAAAAAAAAAACAAATTTCACCATCCACATTTTTGTTAAATACACATTTTTAACAGTCTTGCTCTTAGGGTTTTCTTTGAATTTGGTCTCTTTGTTCTGGTTTCTAAATGCTTTCTCTGGAAACAAAATGCATAAGAAGAAGAGCATTACCATTGGTATTATCTACACCAGTGCCTCTACCACTGGTATAAATAATTATGTTCAGATCAAAGATCAGCACCACAAATGAAAGCCTTCAGATGGGGTGTTTATATCTGAACATTTTTCTCATCAATATAACTGTTGTGCATAAAGCATTATTATGAGATTTTTGGTTTATAAAGTAGCCTTCATATACTAGAGTATCTTCAGAGGCCAAGTAAGAGAAGGAATCGAAGGGTTAAGACAGTAGAGAATGGTGAGGACTGTGATCAGTGGAGAGCTCAATTTCGAAAAAGTAGGAATGGAGCAAGATTGTAAATAGTAATTTTATTAGTAATTTTTCTTGTATTGTTTATTTTCATTTTCAGAGTAGCTGTGCTATGTGTTCCTAGATCTGTTTACTGTTTGGATTCAATCCACCCCAGAGGATTTCTTGCTATGAAGATGCGGCATTTGAACGTAATGGGTTTTCATGTGATTTTGGTAAGAAAAAAATGCAAATGAAATGTTCTTCTGATACTGACGTGCTAAGAGTTGCCAGGAATGTTGTGGTTAAAGCTGGTTACTAGGACTCTGGAGGAATTGTCAGCATTATTGGAATAAGTGTTTTAGTAATTGTTTTCTTTGAAAAAGACATCTCTGATAATGTGATTTGGCTGCTACTGACCTGATTGCTATCATTTACTAGAGGTTTTATAAATGTTGAATTTAGTCACCTTAAATCCTTTTTTGCTAAGTGGAAAAATGTAAAGAATATATATATATATATATATATAAATAATTAAGATACTTGAAACCATGCCTATTTCCAAGTTATCTTTTACAAGGGAAGAAAAGATGTTAACTAAAGCGTTTTAATGGGCCGCTATGAAGCTGTTACATGATGTTTATTTCCAGGAAAAGCTCAGTGGTTTTAAGAGGATGGTTCTTCTTATTCTCTCTTATGCTTTATTTTGATTCTGAGCATGACCAGTTTTCTTGAGCAGCCTGTCTACATGTCTCTATGTGGCAAGAAACTTACAAATAAATTTATATTTATCTTAGTCTTGGAATCTGGCTGAATGCCACTCATTTATTTGGTCCTGTGCTTAATGTGAAATGTAAACATTTGGTACTTTAGTATCCAAAAGTGGATTTTGAATGGGTTAGTGAGGTTAAGATGACCCCTTTCTACTAATGGACTGCTATTTAAGACTTGTTTTTCATATTGGCTATTATATATGTTCTAACTTTTCCCAAGAAAGAAGAAATTTTTACACCATTTAAAGTTTTTACAATATTCACCATTAGGACTTTCTTCAACCCTAGCACATGATCTTTTATTAGGCATTTTAAAATATGAGTAATTATAAGGTAATACTTGCTTTTAAGAAGCAGTTGGCTTAGTGTTACTTTAATGTGCTTGGATCTCTAAACTAGCGTTTATGTGTCATCATCTTCTTGCAAAACTAATTACTTTCTTCTTTTCTTTGGTAAGGTCAATAATTGGGAGATTGAAAAACTAGAGATGGAGGATGCAGTCACATTTTTGAAGACAAAAATCTATTCATCTGAAGTCATTCGGACTGTTGATGTAAATGTGCAAGGCACATAGTAAAGTAAAAAGCAACCTTTACATATTAGGAAAGATGAATTTGTGAAAATAACTTTAATAAAGACTATAATTCAGAATCAATGAAATTCACTCGACAGCTCACCATAACAAAAAGTGTTGCTTCAGTTCTTTTTTTCAATTAAAATTTTTTTATTTTTATTTTTAAAGAAACTTTAGAGTACATAAATGTTACATAAAAAATATAGGGGATACCCATATACCCCATCCCTCCCACACTTTCCCCCATTAACAACATCTTTCATTAGTGTGGTACATTTGTTACAATTAAAGAACACATATTGAAGCATTGCTACTAACCATGGACTTTAGTTTACACCTTGCACTGCAGAATTTTATAGGTTTTGATAAAATGTATAATGACCTGTATCCTTCATTGCAGTGTCATGCAGGACAATTTCAATGTCCCCAGAATGCCCCATGTTAGACCTATTCTTCCCTCTCCCTCCCCTCAGAATCTCTGGTGGCCACTGCCTTTATATCAATGATACAAGTTCTTCCATTGCTAGAATAATATGTCTACTTTAGTCCATAGTTTCATTCCCCCCTTGTATTAGTCAGCGAAAGGGGTGCTGATGCAAAGTAACAGAAATCTGTTGGCTTTTATAAAGGGTGTTTATTTGGGGTAGAAGCTTACAGTCACAAGGCCCTAAAGAGTCCAACTCCAGGTACCATAAGAGGTACTTTCTCACCCAAAGTCATTTGCCATGTGTTGAGCAAAGTGGTGGGTGATGTCTGCAAGGGTTCAGCCTTCCTTCTCCCTCTTAGGGCTCCATGGACTCAGCCTCTTCTGATCTCAGCTGTAGGCTGGAAGAAGGCTTGTTTCTCTCCCAGAGGCTCTATTCTTTCCAGACTCAGCCACTCTGTTCTCTTCACAAGATCAGCTGTAGACTATTAGGCCCCATCTCTCTTCCTGGGGCCTCTGCCATGTCCATGGAGCCATCTCTCTTCTTCTGTGTTCTTCTCTGTGTGTCTACTTCAGTGTGAAATTCTGTTTTATCAGCCCACCAAGGGGGCTGGGACTCAACTCTGAGTTGTACTCTAATGATGTGGTTGAATCAAAGCTCTAATCTTAACATAATTTACTCAGACATCTCAGCTGAATCTAATACAATCAAAGGGTTATCACGTCCAGAGGAACAGAACAGTTTACAAACATAATCTCTCTTTTTGGCATTCATAAATAATCTCAAACGGTCACACCCCTTATGTTTGTTCATTCTTGTCTTGAGAATTTTAGGATGGTGGTGCCCACTCTTTCTGTTTGAGAGGGGCCTTAGATCCCATGGGGCAGATGGATGGAACTGTCTTGCTTGCAGTTGTAGATACTCTGTTAGAATGGGCCTTGTTCATCATCCTTTTTTTCAGTTGTTCTGGGTGAGTCCAATGAACTGGAGAGTAGGAATTGTAATTCTACTGAGATTCAGGGCTCAACTGACATATGAACATACTGAAGATTTAAGTCTGGGACATATATTTGACAAGTATAGTGCTAATTATAGGTTCAAATAAAAGGGGCAGAAGAGCCATGTGTAGGGAAATTATAAATGAGTCTTAATTCTGTTACATTGGGGAGCATGCATTCCAAAGTAAGGCCCATTGACAGGGTCCTGAATTCCTGAGATCGTCTGCCCTTCCTATAGTGTCTGGATGTCTTTAGAGCCCCATTGAGGCACTGTTTACTGTGGCGGTCAATGAGATCTTGCTGAGACATGCATAAGCATAACCTCTGGAATGACGTCTTGACTCACTTTGAAATTTCTTAGCCATGAAAATACTTAATATTTCCCCCTTTTGGTCAAGGTCTTTTTCCAGATGCACCGCTAGTTGGTGCTTGGTAATAATCCCTCGATGTCAGGTAGGCTTATCCCCAGGAGTCATGTGCCATGTTGGGGGGAAGGTAGTGAGTTTATATGCTGAGTTTGGCTTAGTGAGAGGCCAAGTTTAAGCAACAAAGAGGCTCTCAGGAGGTAACTCTTGGGCAATATGTAATACTAGACTAAGTTTCAATTTCACAGGAACAAGTTTCTTAAGTACAACCATCAATATCAAGGGCCTGGCGTAATAGTCTCTCCTTCGCTAGGCACTGCCCATGTACTCGGGGGATTTTTGCTGTCCTATTAGAGAATGTAGCAGGACTTCCCAGGATGGGAACTCAATATTCTTTAGGTTATTGTGTGTGTTTCCATCCACTGAGACAATGCCCCATGACCACTTGAACATTTATATACGATGGAGGCATGCCCCAGGTGAACCCCTCTCCACACTTCTCCCCATCACTGACACTCTGCACCAGTGATCCTCCCCTGCCACAGTTTGATCACCCTACTGTGATCTAAAACTTCCCCCAAAAGAAAGCCAAAAAAGTAAACAAAAACAATAAAATAATAAAATAACAAAATGAAAAAAAGAAAGAAAGGTTACTCTGCAGAAAAAGTTCCAGAAGGGTCATTTTTCCAACCATACCTATTCCCCATAGTGGCTAGCTATTTGAAAGATCAGTGAGCTCTAGATTTTATTTCTTTGGTATTGAGGCATTGAAAACTTCTCAGTTGCCATAGGTCACAGGGAAGCTGGTGTGGACTGTCCTCGTGTTTGGAATCTACATATATACACTCCTGCTAAAAGCTGTTCTAGGACACGGGATTATACCTCCAAATCATTTTAAAGCATGGGACAGATGACAGTTGAATGAAGTTCTCACATTGTAGTGTGCAAGAATTAGGTAGCAGGTTAAAAATGCAAAATCCTCAAGTCTAGGGTGAGGATCAGACATCTGCATTTGTCAACAAGCTTTCCAGGTGATGCTGTTGTAAAAGCTTCACAGGCCAAACTTTGAGAAACCCAGATGAGGCAATACACAGCAAGGAGTCCAAATTTATGAACAATGACAGACAGTGGGTTGCTACTTTGTAACTCTTGTTGAGTTCATTCCTTTTTCTTTCTTCTTTACTCCTCCCACCATTTCATGAACTCTTTTAAATTAAATGTATAGCTGAACTGTGTTGCGAGTGACACCTCAAAACTTTTTCAATTGTCTTCATTCTTTTGTCCAAATATTTGCTCACATTTGCTGTGTTCCTATCTACTTCATTTGCTAGGATACAATGATGAATAGTCATGATCCCTTACAAGTTGGTATTATTCTGCCCCAAATACAGAGGCATGCAATTACTGAGTATCTTACTCTGTGCTAGGCACTGCTAAGCAGTCACATGCATTCTCTTTTCGTTATTTTAACAACTCTTTGAGGTGTAGCTGCTACTTTTGTTCTCTCTAGGCCTTCCTAATTTCTTCATTTCTAATATGAAGATAAGTTATTTTTTCAAGTCTACACAGATAGTAAGGCAGAGCTAGAGTTTGAACCTTAGCTGACATTAGCTTATGAGAAATGTACTTGAGGAATTCAGACTGGCAATATAATAAATTCTAGCAATATTAGAGCAACTGTTGAGGTTTTAGCAATGTAACCAGCCTACATTTAGAAAAGGTTTTAGAGCTGCAAGGAAATTTAGCTTTGGGTCAATCTCCCTTTTTTTTTTTTTTTTTTTTTTTTTGGGAGGTACCAGAGATTGAACCCAGGACCTCATATGTGGGAGGTGGGCACTTAACCACTGAGCTACATCCTCTCCCCTAATGAGAGTTGATTTTTTCATTTGTTTGATTTTAGGAGGTACTGGGGATCAAACCTGAGACCTCATACATGGGAGGCAGGTGCTCAATCACTTGAGCTGCATCCACTCCCCTCCCTCATTTTAAGGATGAGGAAGTTAAGGCTCAACAAATTTGTGTTCTGAAATCTCAGCCACGTCATTGATTTCCCCATCCTTTCATATTCTGCCCCTCATCTGGTGTCCCAGGAGATCTGGATTCCGATTTCAGATTGGACATGTATGGTTTTGTGTACTTGGGCAGGTGATTTAGCCTTTGTATGTTTCTGTTCAAGAGATGAAAATAATCTGTTAATAAAAGGACCTAAGGTACATGCTTCAAATGTTTGTTGTGTATCAGCTTCTCCTATTGACTATGACTCATATTCAGAGGATTGCACAAATTTATGAATAATGTAACTGCCTTTTGGGGTTGTAATTTCCTTGAGTTTGTACCAATTGACGTGGCAGATAAAAAGACATTCCTCTTTTATTAATAGTACTGGTGTTAGCATTCTTCATTGCTTTGTGGTATGTTTGCCAGGCTTGACAAATACTGTACAAACTATTAGCTCATGGTTTCAGAGGCTAGAAGTCCAAAATCAAGATATCAGCAAAGTGATGCTTTCTCCTCAAAATCTGTAGTGTTCTAGTGCTGGATCACCTCAGTCCTTGGTCTTTGTTTTAAGTAATAAATACGTTTTCTCAGGATTATCAATATAAAGGTTACTCCCTACTCTAGGAGAATTTATAAATATTCTCGTTATTATTCTGTTCTGGTATTTATTCAACTCTCTAAATTAAAAACAAAACAAAACAGGTTTGACTTTCATGGACCCCTTCTTACACCATGAGAGAGGACTGAAAAACAAAAATTGGGAGATTATAAATCTTAATTCTGACTATTCTTGAGCAAATCACAAAATACTTTGTCTTAGTACCACTATCTCTAGTTTAAAAAGGATGAAACTAACCTGTTTAAATATATTAACCGACTGAAAGAGCGAGTATGAAAAGTAAGAGCTGGCACGTGTATGTATATGGCTTGCTTCTGACACAGTCTTATACTGTCAGCCAACCTGTGAAGGGAATTAGGTGATGATAAAAGACAGATTTTTTAATGTCTTGTTTCCTGTTCTGACTTGGGGATTTTTGATGTGTTTATACCTGTTTGGAGCAATGTTAAGATTAAATAGTTTATTTTGGATTCTTGGACTTCTTTAAAACATGTCTATTTAAGTTATAATTATATCAGGAGTAAAATGGGATATATACGTGAAAAATGTGTAAAAGTAAAGATGAAGCCCATAGGACAAAGTAAGTGGCACATTTATGGCAAATCTCTAAATGAAGAGCTCCTACAAGTTAATAAGAAACACTAACATTACAGAAGGAAAATGGGCAAAAAACATGAACTGATCAACATGAAAAAAAAAATTCACCCTACTAGTAATCAAAGAAATGCACACTCAAACAAATGAGATGTTTTACCTTTCACATTAGCAGTGGGTTTTGTTGTTGTTGTTGTTTAAGGATTACAGAGCTAAGGAAGGTGCAGTGAGGCAGGCACCTGCATATACTGCTGGTGGAATGTAAATTAACCCAACCTTTGTGGAGTACACCCCCTCCACCTTAAAGTAGCTCTATTGAGATATAACTAACATACAATAAACTGCATATATTCAAAGTGTATAATTTGATAAGTTTTGACATATGTATACATCCATGAAACCATCACTGTAATCAAGATAATAAACATATCCATCACCCCTAAAAGTTTCCTCCCTCCCTGCCTCTCCTTCCTGCCTCCTACTCATTTCCTTGGAAACCACTGATCTGCTTTCTGTCACTGTGGAATGCCCTTTGCCTCATTGCTTCCAGAGTCTCGAAAATGTTGATATCTGTTGACATTGACCCAGGGATTAGATTTAATAATCTGTGTGCCTGTTGCATTGTAAAATACTTGGTATATATTTGTATTCTTCCTGCATCATGTGTCAGGCTGCTTATCATACTGTTGATGTGATATTTCCACTGCATAGGAGCCAAACGTTGGAAACTACCTAATAACATGACTAACTATATTTGTATTTTCTAAAACCTTGCTACTCAGAGGGTGTGGTCCACGGGCCAGCAGCCTCGGCATCATCTGTGAGCTTGTTAGAAATGCATAATATCAGGTCCCATTTCAGACCTGCTGAACCAGAACCTGTGGTCTAACAACATCCCCAGGTGATTTGTGTGCTCATTAATTTTGAGAAGCACTATTCTAACACATCATTTTAATATTTGTAAAATATTATCTGACTATGCCATGGTTTACTCAATGACATGGGGGAAATTTCACATTTATATTAAATGGAAAAGCAAACACCAACTACATATGTGAGGATTCAAATTTTGTTTAAAGAAAAGTACCATTTAAATGATGCATAGAGATATACAGAAAAAAAACAGGAAGGAAAGACAAAAATGGAGAAAGTGGTATTTCTGAGTAGTAGCATTATGAGTGATTTTAATTTTCTTTATACTTTATTTTTCATGTTTACAAAAGTGAATACATATTACTTTTACAATCAGAAAACAAATATTAGTTGATCCTAGCATCTGTTTCTAATTTTATTCTCTAAACAGCATTTTAGCAATCAATGATAATCACTAAGAGCTTAATTTATACCGAGAATGATGAGCGTGTATATAAGGAAGTTAAGACACAGGCCTCTCAAGGAGCTTAGGGTTTTGCTGGAAAGAGATGATGCCATTACTGCATGTTGAAAGAGAATTAAACTGGTATATGACTAGGCTCAAAGCACAAGTTAAGAGGAGATCAGAGGAGACAGGGGTCATTGGATTGGGTTTTCAGAGCCAGTTGTATAGAGGAGGATGAATAAGATTTGACAACCTATGAAGGAAGACCATATATAATTACAGAATTATATCTTCCAGGCTTTTGAGGGATAGAACAATGGTGTTGGAACATGTGATACATTCTGATAGCAAGATTTTAAAAGGAAAAGGAGTCAAAAGCATCATCCTCTGCTTAGAATGATAGTTTTGTAGCGAAACATGGTGTTTATGTGATACTGTGGCATATATTGCATATTGGCTCATTCTGCTCCATTTTGACCCCCACCTCTTTTACATCATGGAACACCGAAAATGATCGTATTTCCACACAACACTAAACCTGAAAGCTCCAAGGTGCCTTGGAGCTTCATAGGAAAAAACATTAAAAATTGTTATGTTTTCTTTATATGATATAATAAACAATAAAACAGTAAAGCCCAAAGTATTAGGGAAGATATTAAATATTGATTTTGTGTAAAATTTCCAAATAAAATTTTCCCCCAGATTTCTTAATGAGAAGCTTGATCTTCCTTTCTAGACCTAACTATTAAATATCAAATTGTATGTATGAAATAGATACTTTAAAAAAAAGTCAATTTTATTGATACATATTAAAAAAGCATAAATCCATCCAAAGTGTACAATCAATGGTATTTGGTATAATCACATAGTTGTGCATTCATCACTTCAATCATTATTAGAGCATTTTCATTCTTCCAATAATAATAATAATAATAATAAACAGACAAGCAAAAAAGCTCTACCCTTTAATAATCTCCTCTCCATCTCTATGCTTTCCCTGATGTATATAGTTGCTATTCTGTTTCCGTCTTTCTAATTTATTTGTATTTATATTTTGTATAGATGGAGTTAAATAATATGTAGTACCTTTTGTCTAGTTTCTTTCACTTAATATATTCCCTTTTTTGTTTTTTTTTTACCCTTAATGAAAGATTATTAATATCTTACTATATACTATTGTCCATATTTTGTTTTGGTTGTATTTTTGCCTAATATTACCATCATGTAACATTAACATTTTGTTCAGTTTCAAAGAAAAACAGTCATATATACAATATTACCCATAATCATATTTCACACTAGGTTCTACTATGCTGTATAGTTCCATGTTACATTTTTCAATTTCCCTTTGGGTAATATACATGGCCTTACGCTTTCCATTTCAAGCACTGTCATATCCATATATTAGCACTGCTAGTTAAAAACACTATGTGCTTTCACCATTTCTATTCATTTCCCAAGATTTATGGACAACCTTTGTACCAATACTGCACAGATTAACCCTCAACTTTCCATTCTCTAACCTCGTTCTATTTTCTGGTAACCTATTTTCTAGTTACTAACTCCATGAGTTTACACAATATATTTAGCTCATAATAGTGCAATCATACAGTATTTGTCCTTTTGTGTCTGGCTTGGTTCACCCAACATAATGTACTCCAAATTCATCCTTGTTGTCATATGCTTCATGACTTCATTTCTTCTTACAGCTGCATAATATTCCATTGTATGTATATATCACAATTTGTTTATCCATCATCTGTTGATAGACACCTGGGTTGTTCCCATCTTTTGGTAATTGTGAATAATGCTGCTATGAACATTGGTGTGCAGATGTCTATTCTTGTCTCTGCTATCATTTCTTCTGGGTATATACCTTGTAGTGGTATTGCCAGGTCACGTGGCAAGTCTATATTCAATTTCCTTAGGAACTGCCATACCGTCCTCCACAGTGGCTGTACCATTCTACATTCCCACCAACAGTGAATAAGCATTTCTATCTCTCCATATCCTCTCCAACACTTATATTGTCTGTTTTTTTTAATAGTGGCCATTCTAATAGATGTGAAATATATCTCATTGTAGATACATGCAATTCTTGATCAACACATTTCAATGGAAAGCTCTTCAAATTCTTGTTGGCTACCATTGACAAGAAACTGTTTATACAAGTTGTTAATGAAACAATTAAAAGCCATTTTAAAAAGATTCAAAAATAGAAAATTACATCTAGAGCCGAACAGCTTTTCTTTTTCTGTCATTGACAAATGTAATGTTGATATTTTTCTAATACAAATGGTTCTCAAAAGCAATGAAATCTTTCCATATCAAGTATTTATAGAATGTGCATGTGTTGTTAGAGCAGTCAACCTGCAACCAGTTTGGGAGTCCCTAAGCAAATAGAAATAAGTATTGAAAAGACAGAGATTTGGGGCATCCACTTGAAGCTATATCAGTGAGGAGCTGGCCTCCTCCAACCACCAGTCCTCAATTGACTATACCTTACCACTTGGAACATGAAATTATCCAGCATTTAGAGGGTCCTGTTTTCATGACAGTCGGTGACACCCGCTGTGGCAGGCTGCTGAAGTAGTTGTCCAGGTGCCTAAGCACATTCTTTACTTCACACAACACATCACAGCACAACAGTGAGTGCCAGATGCCTCCAATTCCCTTTGTCCGTAGACTGAGGGATGCACCATTAGACCCGACTCTGGACCACCCTCTAGGGAGTCCTAAATGAGGCTGCTTGCAACTGGAGGTGACTGGCACAGGGGGCTTTGGCTGCCCCAAAGACTGAGGAGATAGATCTCTCCTGACACACTTCTAACCCATTTGCGGTACACAGGTGTGCTGTGATTCACCTGTGGGCCTGGAAAGCTGAAGTCCCCATTTCCCAGACTCCTTTACAGTTTGAATTCCCAGTGTTGCCTAGTTTCCTCCAAGCAGATAGCAGATGTGCCTGCTTGAAATTAGGAAGGCTAAGTGACATGGAGACCATGCTTCTGCTGTCTCTGACAGCAGTCATGAAGCATTCATTTTTTTTCTGGCATTGCAATAGCAGAGGTCCCAGGCTGTGGTGCGGCAGAATGGGCATCCATCTTGCTGGTGGAATTGTGGCTGAGGTAATGTGCCTCTGGAGCCGGCAATTAGGCAGCATCTTCCTGGTTCCTAGCTTCCAGGTTGTAGGCAGGGCTAGCCACATCTCTAGACAGCCAGTTCTGTGGTGGTGTTCTGGAAGTTAGACAAAAGGCTGCTCCTTAAGCCCTTCCAGTCATCTTGTATGCAAAAGGAGTCTTCAGTGAATGGCCTGAAGTGAACGTCTAAGAACTTTCCATTCTAACTAGAATGGTTT
>JAQZBX010002395.1:13566-60082 GCA_029593785.1 Cabassous unicinctus | reverse complement strand
ATTATGATTAAGGCTTTGATTGGGCCATGTCAGTAGGGTGTTGAGTCCCCGTCCTTTGGTGGGTGGGAACTCACAGATAAAGGCATGGCAAAGGACAGAGTTGGAGTTCTGATGCTGAGTTTTTGAGCTGGAGCCCTGAGAAGTAAGCACACAGAGGAGCTTGGTCTTGAGGAAGGAGAGAAGGCCCTGGGAAAAGAGACGAGCCATTCGCCTGATAGTCTACAGCTGGCCTTGTGGAGAGACCAAGCAGCTGAGCCCAGAGAGAATAAAGCCCCAGAGAGGGAGTCAAAGCCTAGAGAGCCTGACCATGGAGCCTTAAGAGGAAGAGGAAGGCTGAACTTCGGCAGCTATTTTGCTCCAACACTTGGCAACAGACTTTGGTGAGGGAAGTAACTTATGCTTTATGGCCTGGTAACTGTAAGCTTCTACCCCATATAAATACCCTTTATAAAAGCCAACAGATTTCTGGTATTTTGCATCAGCTCCCTTTGGCTGACTAATACACCTTTCTTTAAGTTTCTGAGTTTTGCTTTAAAGAATTTCACTCTAGGTTAGAGGTACATATCATGTTACTAAGACCTACTAGGACCATCCAGGTACACTGCCAGCTGGTTTTACTTGTGACCTCATCCTTTAGGAAGTTTCTGCAGACAGAAATAAAGCTTCCCTGGCAGGTGAAGGGAGACACAAATCCACCTGCCTTTGTTTTCTACTTGTTCTCTTAGCATCCAGTTTTCACCATACTTCCAATTTCTCATGATGCGACCTTGCCAATTCTACCTCATACAATCTTTTTACATCAGATGAATCTCATCCTAGAAGAGGAAAAGGAAGATAGCATCAAACTTTTGCTCAATTATTTCAGTAAATCCAGACCCTATTTTTGCTAATAAAAATGCAATGGATGGAGAAAAATATGGAATTTATTAAATGTATAAATAAGAGGTCATAATTTTAAAATTAAATTAAAGACAATACTATCGTATTTTGAGATCTTTAAAGTGCTTAGATGTTTCTTACACTCATCAGAAAATACTCCATCTATCTTAAAGAAAAACAGGTTGAATTAAAGATAAACAAGCAGAAGGGCAACACCCTCCTGACCAACTTGAGGTTTAAATAAAGTTACATTCGCTGCTGTTTCTTCTGCAGCTGTTGCCGGCTGTTTGTTGAAATGGTGGGGGGAAGGGCCACATAATCTAACCAACTCTTGATGTACCCGCTCTTTACCCAGCTGGCCCCAATACAGAGCTCTGCACTGGCCACAGTATTTTAAAAGAGGAAGCTTGCTTGTTCACAATGTTTTCCTAAGGGTACTCCGTGAACCATAGCTGTTTTTCTCAAAGCACTCCCCTTTTCCAGGCTCAGTCTCTTATTTTGCCCAAATCAGCCTTTACCCCTTGTTGTAGTTTTCTGGCTGCCAAAGGAAATGCCATGAAATGGGTTGGCTTAAGCAATGGAAATTTATTGGCTCACAGTTTTGAGGCTTAAAGAAGTCCAAATCAAGACTTCAAATCAAGGTGATGCTTTCTTCCCAAAGACTGGTGTTCTGGGGTTGACTGCTGGTGATCCTTGGTCCTGGGCTCCTCTGTCACATGACAATGCACATGGTGGCCTCTCCTGGCCTCCCCCTTCTTTTCTACATTCTGTTGATATTTGATTGCTCCCTTTGTGCATTTCTCTCTCACTCTGTCTGAATTTCATTCTGCTTATAAAGGACTCTGGTAATAGGATTAAGACCAATGCTGTATGAGTTGGGACACATCTTAAGTGAAGTAACCTCATCAAAAGGTCCTATTTACATGCCTATAGGAATGGACATGTTTTAATGCATGTTTTATTGGGGTGCATAGTTCCAAACACCACATCCCTCAACAGTGTACCTGTGGCTTTGATCCCATCTTACCAGCTCGCTCTTCCCCTTCCTTCACTGTGGGTTCTGGCCCTTGACACATTCCTCTGCCCCTGAACCTCAGGCTCTAAACTTTGAATATTGAAGTGGAAAGCTTCTCATTCTTGAGACCTTTTCTCTCATGCATCTCCTTGGCCCCTGTGTAAATTTGCCCACCTTCTCTCCAGGGACCCCAGTCCTTGGTACACCAAGGAGCTTTGGGGTTGGTTACCTTTGATGAGCTTCCTTTCCTTGGCCAGTGGGTGCCTACTTTAAGGGCCATTCAGGGAGACTTACCAAAGTTGGTATGTTCTAAAATGACTTGTCTAGTTAAAATACCTTTAATGAGAGAACCTGCCACATAAAAATCCTGCATAACCAGGCTCTCTTGATTAACAAGTAATTTTTCTAGTGTTGTAACAATAAGAGGAAAACAAAGCAAAACCTCTGTGTATTTTTCAAAATTATTATTCCCTGCAAATATTCCCAATTAAGTTATGAATTTAATATTTATCCTACATGGTCTGAAAAGCTCACAAACCATTTTTTTTTGCAACTCTTCCCTATCTCTCCCCCCTCAAAAGCATTCTTTGGATTTTAAAATAGCAGCTTTCCAAGTGATGTTTTTGGAACCCATTTGTAAGTTAGGCATACTATATTCCCTTGATTTGGAATTTCTACAGATTCTTTAACAACCACAACAAAAAAAACTCTTACAAATACTGAATGTGAAGTATTTATGGCACAAGAAGCATAAGATGTTAATCCACTAAGATTATATCAGGCAAAATCCCAAATGGAATGAGTCCAAAGCAGTTGGTAGTAGAAAATAGATGGTATTAGATTAAATAACATGTAATTGTTAAATAGATGGTACAGATTTAATTGTTACTTAGTCACCAATCAATTTCTCCCTGGAACTGCTTTAGAGCAAAATTTTTTTTCCAACATCTGGTGCTGATCGTTGGCAAGGGTTAAATGTGAGCCCTAGTGCGTGTAGAGCTGGTGTATGACGTGGGCACTGCACGTACGAGGAGTTGCTCAGAGATGGATGTTTCATGGGGTTAGTGTCCAGAGTCCGAGCGCTTGCTGAACTGACGGAGTCAGAAATGCATTCCTTGCCAAGGCTTATGGACCTCCCACTTGAATTGTTATATATACTCACTTTAACCTTCCCTCTTTATTAGTGGCTTATGGAGCTCCCATCACAACAAAACCAATTTTTAGAGTTGGATTTTCAAGTAAATAATTATGCTTCATCCCTAAGCATTTGTCCTTCTTTCAACTTCCATCCCCTACATGTCATGTTTCTTGAGTATTCTTGGTGTAAACATGTAACTTGAAAGAAAAACAGACAAAGCGGTGCTGGCCACATTTTGGAAAATGTGGATGTAAAATTACTTGCTCATTTTAAAAAATGATATACTATATGCACATCAAAGCCACAGTATCTCTCATAGTGCTCTTTGTCTTAGAAACCAAAACACAAACCAAACCAGATATTTATCAAACTCACATCTAACTGTGGTTTTGAAAACAATACTTTTTTTTTTCCAGAAACTTGTTATTTTCCTGAGTTTCAAACTGCTTTAAGTGTTTGGTTTCTCATTCCTAGAACATTTTCTTATCTGAAATATGTGTGTGTATCTTCTCCTAAGGATCTTTAGTTGTTTGTTTATTTTTAATGAAGTCCACTATATGTATTCTCATATCTTTTCACTGTGGATTTAATTTTTAATTTGTGGAAATAGCAAAAAGTCACCTTGGGCAAATTTAGTGAACAAGTTAAGTAACGATGGAATCAATGGCAATAACCACTTATCCAGTGCTTACCATGTGCCAGGCACTCTACAAAGCTCTTCCCATCCATTATCTCATTCAGTCCTTACCATAACCCTGTTTTTGGTGGATATTAATAAATATTAGTCTTCATTTCATAGATGAGGAACCTGATACTCCGGGGCTTCAAGTGACTTTCCTAGGGATATACAACTAGAAAAAGGGAGAGCCAGGGTTGGAACCTGAACCCTTCAGCCTCCAAAGCTCATTACACTAGGATTTCTCTAACTTTCCTGAAGATGACAAGGACTTATTACTTGATCAAAATACAAATTCCCGGACCCCATCTCGGATATACTGAATCAGAATCTATAGCAGAGAGGTCTGCTATAGACTACGCTGAGTGGCGTCATGATACCTCCTCCGTAATTTGGTTAAAAATGCAACGTGATTCTAAGGTAATGAGATGACGTTGTGCAGCTCACACGTAGCTCTGAAGGCTGTTCTCACGACAGGGGCTCAGAGCGTTAGCAAGGTTAGTCACCGGCATGAGAGGACGGCTTCAACGAGACTTCTTTTGAAGGACAATGCTCATTTGAGTGTTGTACTTTCTAGCCATTAAAATGAGCCTCCTTGCTGCATAGGCACAGCTCACAGTCAAATGAAGAGGCGGCATTTTATAGTGGAAAGAGTAGGACAGCCCTGGTTTGGGATCCTAGGCAGTCTCTCAACATCTCAGAGCCTTAGATTCTTCATCTGTAAAATGTAATATCCAATTTGAAGGACGGTTGTATAGGTCAGGCATAAATATATATGCTTTGTCATGTGGTAGGGGCTTAATGACTGGTAGTTCTTTAACGATAAAGCACATTTCCCACGACAGGTTGTAAATATGCACCATGACACTTAGCGGCGACTGTTGTGTAGTGAGCTCGTCAACAAGGGCTTCCAGCTGAAGCAAGTCTGGAACTAAGTATTGAAGAATGTGGGCAGAGGAGCTTCTTTACCTTTCTCATGTGTACGTGGGAGGCTGCAATATTTTTAAAGGAATTTTTTAGTGAAAACAGCTGGAAATGAATTAAAGCGACCCCTAGGTGGTGCTGAATCATTGTGAAAATGCAAGTGAGAAACTTGGTCTTTTTAGAGGTGATTTCCTTCTGGTTTGAATTTCAAATAAGAGCAGGACAGCTCCCTGGGATGTCTGGAGGAAAATAACCAGGAAGAAAGAGTCCTTTTAGTAGGCGTGAGTGCACAATACTCTCTTGCCTGTGAGTCCCCATTGGGTCTTGGTTTTGCTTTAGTTGGAAACAGGAAGCAGGATCAGGCAACTTTTATTCATTCTCAGAGAGCTGTTGGAGCCGTGACTGATTTTGACAGATCAAAAACCATTTATAGCACTGCTGTGTGGAATAGTTTAGGCTGGGATGTTAGTCTTAGCCACTCCAGGGACCACGTAAGGGCGCTGAGGGATGTGAGGACCCCTGGAACATTCAAATATGTATGCTAATGAATTCTAGCAAGATTAGCCCATCATTGTTTTGTGTGTAACACTGTGCAGCTCCTCGGCTATATCCGTCCTTTCCAACCTCAATTTCTGGGCAACCTCTTTTTCTTTCGGCATCAGAAGCGATAGCATCTGGGAAGTGAATCTGATGAATTCTGTCTGGCAAACAGCATCCTTCAGACTGCCAGATCCTGGGGGAGGAAACTGAGATGATCAGGAGTTGGTTCAGGGCCAGCTATACCTGTCCTTGAGGCCCCGGTGGTGGGGGAAGGAGGCCTGCCAAATACGGGACTTCTGAAACTCCACTTCCTGAGTTCATTTCCATTTTGGCAAAAATGAGACTTTGGTTTCCAAGGGAAAGAGTTCACACGTATTAAAATGTCTCAGTTGCTGAAGTTGCTTTGTGTCCTCCACTAAAGCCTTCTGCCGTCGATCCCTGTCTCCCAACACATTTTCAAACGTGGCGTCTCTGGAAGGTAACCATAGCAACTAAACTCATTCAGAAATGACTGAATCTAGGCAGTAAAGGGGGAGGGGGAGGTCAACCCATGGTATTTTTCATTTGAAACCCACAGGACTCTATTGGCTCTACTAATTGTATAGGCTGGCTGCTGTTATCTATGTGCTAGGCACAGTCCTTCTTTAAGACATTTGATTCTCCAAACAACCCTGTGAGGTAGTCATCATTATCCCCTTGAACAGTTGAGAGATCTGTAGTGCAAAGATTTCGATGGCTGGCCCATGGTTGCACAGCTAAGTTAGATCTGCTGGGCTCTGAAGTCAAACTTCTTTCTCCTCTGTGCACTGCCTTCTAAGGAAAACTGGAGAGAAGACTTGCAATGTCCATTTTGCACATAATAAAAGTGAGTCACCAAGACATGGAAATTGCTCAAGGCAACGGCAGAGCTGCAGAAGCTCTGCCCCCACCCCACTAATACCACTCTTTTGTGCATCACTTTAGGGCTCCCAAGATGATCTCATCTAGTGCTCACAGCAGGTCTTTGTGATTATTATATCCACTTACAGATGAGGAAATTGAAACCGAGAGGGTAAATGACTTTTCCAAGGTGTTTTCCTAGATGTGATGCTTTAAATGTGTTCCATTCATCCATCCATCCATCCATCCATCCATCCATCCATCTGCTTATTCATCCATTCCATAAGCATTTATGGATGTATTAGGTACATTACATTACATGTGGTTGACAAGGTTTCAGGATTAACTTTAATTGATCAGAGATGAGTTTTACTATATATATTTACTATACATATAATAGGTCATCCTTTAAATGAGTGTTGTAGAAATACTGTTTATGGTTATAAACTCTTATATGTGAGATTTATACATTCTAATGAATCTAAAAAATCCATGCTTTATGTGCAAAGGATAGGAACTTATATGTAAATTGCCTAAGAGGAGGCAGAGTAGGAATTAGTTTTAAGATTTTTAGCTAAGTTGAGGGCTGAAATATTCTCAGGAGAGAAATGGTCTGAAATCCTAAGGCAGAGCCACCTGCCATGCCAGAGGCCCCGTGTACAGAGATTAAGGATGAGGGACAAGATAGCACCCCGTTGTTGCAATGAGGCAGAACCACAACTCACGAAGTAGCTCTGAAGACTGAACTCAGAATTCTTTGAAGAGCTTCATGTGAATCCTTTAAACACTGGGGGGCCTGGAGGTATGATCTGATTCTTGGCAGAGCAAAAGCAGAGGGCAGCCGTGAGAGGGCTTTGGACTTCCCGATTTTGCCGGAGGGAGGATGACATGGATGCATAACAGTTCCTGCGCGTGAAACGGATGTCTAGCAGGCTTGAGGCTCTGGGAAGGCACCTTTCGTAGAGAACTTCCTGCCAGAGTGCAGCTACCCTAGCAAAAAGACCCCGTGTGTCAGCCTGAGAGCACACCACTGGGGTCGGGGCAGGGAACACAGGGTGTCAGAGAGGCCCGGTGAGGACAAAGGGAAGTGCGAGCTGGGGAAGAGTGTCTCTTAAGAAACCACAAAAGTCCCGCAGGCGAGGAAGAGCCAGTATTTGGGCGTTTGATGCACAAAGAACACCCCCCAAAGAATATAGGTCCCCGTTAATAGATCTTGGCCTTTTATACCCTCTCCCCTTCCTAACCTTGGAGGAGCCAGAGACAGCACAGGGAGTGAGAGAGGTGAAGGTGGACGAACAGGGAAGAACCCTGAAATTGGGTGAGAGGTGAACATTTTGATGGCAGATCAGTACGTGGACTTTTTAACACTTGCAGATGAGTTCGATTTACTACCAAGTGTGACCAAACTCGCTCCAGTAAGTACCTGAGAAGCCCTTGGGTGGGGAAGGAGAGCAGGCAGAGCCGGGGTGATGGGCTGAGGGTGGAGGAAAATCAAGTCCTTTCCAGCCTAACTGATCCGCCCGGATAGTAAACTGGTTTCACCCAGCACAAGAGCCTTCCCAAGTAAATGCGTGACAGACTTTCAGACGAGCCACTGGATTTCCTCTCATTGCTCCTTCACCCCCAGTGGCCAGGCTCACTCTAGAACCCACATCCTACATGTGGTTTTCTTTTAACTTCTGGTTGAAGAAGCACCCCCGCCCCCTTCTGCTTGGTTTCACATTTTCACTTTAGGATTATTGCCAAAGTGAAAGGTTCCTTTTCCCATAAATTGCTGACAACAGCCCTAAGCTCCCTCTAGGTGAGTTTTCCAGGCCTTAAGTATGAGGTTGGAATCTGAAGGGAGTAAACATTACAATTAGAAAAAATTATCTCTTGTAAGAAAACAGCCTCTAATACTGCTATAATAGCATAGAGCGTTGCACGGTGCGGGGCCCAAATAAGATGTATTCATCTGCAATTATTTATGCTCACCAGGGAGAAGACTTTTCTTTGTTTATTGTTTTATTCATGATTAACCAGCAGTGTAATGATGGGGTTATAATGATAACAACATGAAGAATGAAAATGTTGGAGGTGCAAGTTACAAACAGTTTGCACAGAGCTCTGATGCTAACCCTAGACTCTGAAAGTTCCTGGTGGAACACGGAGGCAGGGAGTCTATTCTTTAATCCTGTGTGTGTGTATGGGGTGCACCTTGTGGGAAGAGGGGTGAGGTTGCAGATAACTTCACGGTAAATAAGGATGGGGTAGGAATGGCCCAGATGCAAGGCGTCTTCCTTCCCAGGCTGCTTTTCATTCAAAGTCAGATTGTTAGGGACCCCAGAGGAGCCCTAACCACCTAGAAGCTTCTCCTACTATCCTTCATATCACATGAGAATGAATCATTGCCAGTGCTAGAGTGATCTTTCCTGCTAGTGCAAATCCACATGTAATTGTTTCTGAGGAGGTATTTCCCTTTCAAAAGTTCCAGAAAATTCTCGCTCCGTGAGGGCTGACCTTGAGTCATCAACACCCGCTTTGCCCCCTTCTCTAATCCAGAACAGGGTTTGGTACCTTGGCTTGTGCCTTTACCAAGGCTTCCGGGCCTGGTCCATCAAATAGCAAACGTATCTTCTCTGCTTGAGGGAGGAGATTCTTTTGAGTATCCTCAGTCGTGGCAAATCTTCATCTTTTGTTTTTGACTTTGGTTTTCACAAATGGCTAAAAGTACCTCACAGCTAGCTCAGGGGAATGAAGCTGATAATACAGGTTACACTATTTTTAGCTGAAAGGTAGGCATAAGGAGGTAATTTTCTCCTAAGATGTATAAACTATCTCTGAAAACCATTCCAAAAGGAAAGTGCACCAAATATTTTGAATAATGACAGCATCTAGGGGATGAGTGTACTTGTGAGGAAACTATTTTAAGCCCAAGCCCACATATTTAGTATATGAAATATAATAATAGTCACTGTTTTTAAAGCATTTTTTCTCAAAGTTTAATTTAAAAATAGAATCCAACTATATTTGAAATAAATATTTTTATACCCATTTTATAGATGAAGAAACCCAGACTTAGACTTACTAGCTGTATGATTTTGAGCAAGTTATTTATCTTTCATATTTGATTCCAGAGCTATCTATCATATATGATATAACTGTACCAATCAAATAAAAAATGAGTCATTTTTAAACAAATGTCTTATTAGTATGCTCTGATTTTTATACTAGGATATGAAGGTACCAATATATTGCACATGGACAATTTTTTTTTTACTTTTGAATGAATTTTGTTAGAAAAAAGGTCCTTTTTTCTTTGTTGCAATTGGAGCTATGGGGAGGCAGAGGAGAGAAAAGACATGCCATTGGACCGAGGATCAGGAGACCTGGGTTCCAGCCATTAGGCCTGTCATTTAAATTCCTTGGGTCTTGGTTTTCTCATCTACATAATGAGGAGATTGGGATAGATCTTCTCTAAGACATTTTCAGCTCTCCCTTCTTTACTAGTGCTTAACATAAGCCCAGATGTTCAATTGGTCTTTGGTCCAAAGTCCTCCTCATTGCCCCAAATATAATCTAAGTTCATAGGAGAGCAGACTGTCCTACCAGGACTAAGAATATGCAGTTCTTCATAAATGAAATTCAACATTAAATTGCACTGCCCAAAAAGAAAGTTTTAAACAGTTAAAATGTTGGCGTATGGGATTTAATGAGCTCCATATGTCTGACCTCTGGAAAGAAATGGTTTGGGAAACTATAGCTGTGAAAGGGCATCAGCATCTGGTGTGAGTTACTGGGAGTAAAGGGAATCTACTACATTTTTGTGTTATTGCCAGGTTTGGGAAGGTAGGAATACCATGTAATCTGTGTGCTCACCTTCTGTCATAATGCTTATGGTTTTCCAGGCTCTTCCTTGCTCATCAGGAGGTTATGGAGCCAAGTGGGATTCTGACTTCCTTCCGGCAGCTCTCCCAGGCTTCTCATGTTCGTGAGGCCATTGGGTTTTAGGTCTGCTCTGTTGCCAGCAGGGTCTCCTGGTGCTCATGGAGGTGACTTTTGATTGACCACTTGTCCCTGTTTCGGTTGGCTCTGTTACCCTTAAAGGGCCCTGCCTAAAACCCAGATCTGACTATGTCATTCGTCTCCCTTACTTAAAAAAATGGGGACACCCCTTGCTTATGTGTGTACTGCATACTGTGGATGGCCTAAACCCAGCTTTTGAGATTCCTTGGGCTTTACTCCTCACCCTCGGCATTCTGTGCTCCAGCCATTCGGAGTCCTTCACCAGTCTTCTGAATTCATCTTTTTCTTGGTTTCTTGGTTTGGGAGCCTCTTCTCATGCTTTCCGCTCTTCAGAATCCTTCCAACCTCCTGTTCACCCAAAAAACTTCTATATCAATGCAGCTCGAACAACACATCCCCTGGGATGTCTCTCCTGACTCTTCCTGTCCCCACTTGTGATTAGTCTTTGCCTTTTCTGGGTTCCCATAGCCCCTAAATGAAGTCAGGGCTAGAAGGGAGGTGTGTACAATCTTTCCAATAAATTGGGAGCTCTTCATGAAGGGAAATGTGTCTGATTTCTCCCTTCATTTACTTGAACAGAGTACAGTTGGCTCTCAGTAAATGTTTGTTGAGCAAAGAAATGAAGGAATGAATGAATGAACAGAAAGTCCTCTGAAGCCAAGTGGGAGCTGTCTTTTGAAGTTCCTCTACCATACTTCTCTGATTATCTTGTAGATCATAATTTACGTCCATCAGGATTTCATGCCATGCTTAACTCCTTTTTGAAAGCTTCTGTTCAAGAATAGGGAAAAAACTAATGATCTTTGGTCTCAGGAAGTTGCTATAAAACTTCAAGAAAAGAAACTAACTTGTAGGCTTGCTTGTCTTCATAAAATGCTCTCTGAACTTGTCAATAAAGGGACAGGTACTTGTCTTATGGATGTGCTTTGAATGCAGTCATTTTCCATATACAGTTTTGAAAGTAAATAGGGCTCACAAATTGTAAACTGAACAAAAGCAATACTTAAACCTTCTTTTATAGAATTACAACTTAACTCATCTCTTTTTATTACATTTACTTCAATTTATTTCCTAAACTTTAAGACTCTCAAATCATATATCAGCCCCTATCTTCTTGATATCAAATTCTGAAAATGAAGAATATTCACATTTTGGAGATTCTTAGACAGTATTAATTATCTGACATAAAAATTCATAAGAATTGAGTATAATATTTTAATAGGACATTCTAGTTTTCAAATACATTATTTCATGTGATCCTTGCAACACTTTTGAAATGGACCTGGCAAAAATTTAAATCATTGTTTTACACATGAGAAAGCTGAATATCATAAAGCATAAGTGACTAGTGCAAAGTCAAACAGGTGGGAAATGACGATGCTGGGACCTGAACCCATTATGATTGTTTATTCACGGTAACCCCCAGCTCTCAATCACAAGAATTTATAAATGAAGAGGCACATATACTGTAGCATAATGCTTTTGGCTACCTTTGCATGTTCCTAGCATCCCAAAGCAAACAATCCATGTTGAGAACTGTATATTTTCCTGGTTATTCAGGGAGTTTCTCTGGGTCATTTGCATGTTTTTTTAGCATCTACCAGAGCAGAAGGGATTGAGAAAGAAAAACAATGAAAATTGATCATTCATTTGATTAAAGATTTGGTGGAGAATGTGATTGAAATTCCTTAGGGGAGAAGCATATTTGGGGATTGGGAGTTTCTTTTACTGGGACTATCTCATTTCTCCATTATCAGAGAGATTCAAGAGTAGACAGTGGTGAAGAATAGAGTGATTCCATTTATTTGCCTACCTGCATCCTGTTCAGAAAAGACGAGGGTGATGAACGTGTTAAGAGCTCAGTTAAAACCCAGTGGACAATTTTAAATTCAATAAATTGGGTGTTTCTTGAATAGTCTGCTCTTGTTAGAATAATGGAATTTGAGTGTTTAAAACATAGCTTGTTTCAAAATGATGCATGAGTTCCCAAAAACCTTGTTTAACATATTGCATATGAGATGGTTAAAATTGGAAGTAGAAAAAAAATCCCCAACACCCTTGGAGAAATTTGCAATTCATAAAGTTGCTGCCAATTTTGCATTATAGTTGCTATGGTAACCATGCTAGGCTTCTGCTCAAATGTTTCTCAGAAGGAGAAGGAATGGTATATAATAAGCTCTTCACGTGTAATTTTTTTTATTGTCATTGAATTAGTGTGTAATTCTTATGTGAGCATTTTAGTAATCCATGAATGCGCATTCCAGTTATGATTCTGATTTCTAATCTCTGTATGTTAAAGTAATATACAAAAAGTTTCTGCTATTAACACAGCATGGTAATTAATTATAAAAATAATAACAAAAAGCATTATCAACAGTAATTAATTATAAAAGTAGAAACAAAAAAGCAGTTCAAACCCTACTGTACTAAATTTCCCAGACCATAGCATTGACTTGCATATTGATTCAAAGTGCTTTCAGCTAGGCTTTTAGGCTACACTCACGAGCCACCCTTTGCCCTCTCCCTCCTTTTCCTCAGAAGACTCTTACATATTGAATAAATGAGGTATCAAACAGACCCAGTTATGTGAACCAATTAGACCAAAATAATACTTTCATTTGACCATTTAGATAAGAAGCTATTTTTAAATGGTAATTTACTTTTTTTTTTTTGCTTTGTTCAGCTTCTGTGGAGCCAATCTAACAGCCGAGGTCGAAGCTGAGCAGTGCATATCTGGACATGGAGCTAAGGTTGTTCAGGCTTTGATCCCACATGGGTTAGTTTTTTATGTTCCTATGGGTTTTTTTTTTTTTTCAATTCCTTTTAATTTTTTTCATTTAAAAATTTTTTAGATTTAATTTTTATTCTAGTAACATGTACACAATCTAAAATTTCCCCTTTTAACTACATTCACATATAAAATTCAATGCTGTTAATTATGTTCACAATGATGTGCTGCCATGACCACCATCCATTACCAAAACTCTTCCATCATCCAAAATAGAAATTCTGAACAATTTAAGCATTAAACTGGGGAGTTAATGCAGGGGTTAGCTTTGAGTAGAGAAGAGACCTGGGATTTGGAGTCTGTTTTAGTTTCCTGGCTGCCAAAGCAAATACAATGCAATGAGTTGCCTTAAACAATGGGAATTTATTGACTCATGGTTTTGAGGCTAGAAGTCCAAAATCAGGATGTCATCAAGACTCTCTCCCGGAAGTCTGTGGTGTTCTGAGGCTGGCTGCTGGCTATCCTTGGTGCTTGGCTGTTCTGTCACATGGCCGTGCACATGGAGGCCTCTCCTGGCTTCTCCCTTCTCTTGGGTGTTCCCTTGACATTCAGAGTCTGTCTGCTCCGTCTGTGACCACTTTCCCTCTCTGTGTGAGCTTCCCTAGAAGGCGTACAGTATTAGGATTAAGACCCATCCTCACTCAGTTGGGCCACACTTAACTGAGGTAACCTCATCAAAAGGTCCTGTTTGCAAAGAGTCACATCTACAGGGATGGATTAAGTTTAAGAATATGTTTTTTGGGGGGCACATAGCTCCAAGCCACCACAGAGTCAGACAAACATGGATTTGTACTCTGGTTCTGCATTTTACTTACAGTGCCCTTGGGCAAGTCACTTAACATTTGAGGCCTCTGTTTCTTCATTTATATGAGGAATGAGCATATCTTCCTTGCAGTGTGTGTAAGGATTAGACATAAATGGACACGAAACACTTAGCCCAAAGTCTGGCATGTGGTCTATTAGTTTCCAATTGCTGCTATAACAAATTACTGCAAACTTAGTAGCTTATTACAATGCAAATTTATTACCTGACTGTTTTGGAGGTCAGGAATCCAAATGAGTCTCACTGGACTAAAATCAAGGTGTTGCCAGGATGTGCTCATTTCTGGAAGCTCTAGAAGAAAATCCATTTCCTTGTCTTTTCCGTCTTTTAGGGGCTGTCCACATTCTTTGCCTTGTGCCCCCCTTCCTCCATCTGCAAAGCCAGCAATGCCAGGAGAGTCTTTCGCACATCCCATCCCTCTGACACAGACTGTTCTGACTCCCACGTCTACTTTTAAGGATGTTTATGATTATTACATTGGGCCCACCCAGATAATCCAGAACAGTCTCCCTATCTTCATATCAATAGATTAGTAACCTTAGTTCTATCTGCAACCTTAAATCCCCCCTTGCCATGTAACATAACATATTCAAAGGTTCTGGGGAGTAGGCCATAGGCATCTTTGGGGGGTGCGTGTTATCCTAGCTACCATACACAGTAAGCCCAGATAAATGGCAACTATTGTAAATTTTGTATTACTTTTTCATAGTATTAGTAATATTAGCACTTACCCCACATACTGAAAGGAGGAAGGGAAGATCCAAACAGCTAGTGATAGAATGTCAACATCCAGAGCCGTATGAATCAGATGTTGGCCTAACTGGAGTTCTTTGGTGCCTCTCTGTAGTCTGGCAATCACACTAATGGATTTGGGTGGATCTTTATTGTTGAAATCCATATCTGGAGAGCTGCCACTGGGACAGAGTTTCACTTCCCAATTGTCTAGCTTTAATGTGTTTTTCTTTTTAACATTTCTAAAAAGATTTATTTTATTTATTATTATTTATTTATTTATTTTATTTATTTATTTCTCCCCCTTGCCCTCGTTGTTTGCGCTCACTGTCTGCTCTATTTGTTGTGCACTCTCTGTGTCTGCTTGTCTTCTTTTTAGGAGGCACCAGGAACCGAACCCAGGACATTTGATGTGGGAGGGAGGCACCTAATCACTTGAGCCACATCTTGTCCCTGCTTGTTATGTCTCTCATTGTGTTTCCTTGTTGTATCTCCTCATTGCATCACCTCATTGCATCATCTTGTTGTTATATCTAGGTGTGTTTATTTCTTTGCTTTTTCCCCCCGGCTCTTTTTCTTATCTTCTTATAGTTTGGACTAGCTTCTATTATCCTCATTTTTTTGGACAAGTTGTTTCCCCCTCCTTTGATTTAATCAATATTATTTTCTCAAAAAAATCTAATGGTGATTAGATGTAGATTAGATTTATAAGAGCAAACAACCAACTCTCTAAGTTAATTTTTTTAAAATTTTGATTTGCGTAAAGAGAATATGCTTGAATTCCTACTCTTATGCCTTTGCAAAGAATAGTCAATATGATCTAAAGAACCAGGATAATTGTCTCTTTTCTCAAGAAATCTGCTCATAATGAGTCAATACATGAAATATACCTACTTAATTACATTTTTCCTGCAGTTTTTCTCTTTAAGTCTTTTATATTTCTTTGCTGCTAATGTATGTAATTCTTCCTCCTGGAGGAACTGGAAAGAAGGAATTCATGATTTGCTAGTTTCCATTTTACCCAAACTGACCCTCTTTGGAAACTCAAGCTATCTTTTTTTTTGCAGAAAAGGAGGTAAATGTTGCCATTTACTGGTAGCAAGATAAATGGGAAAGAGAGAGAATATCCCATATATAAAGTTGCTGTCCCCTTTACTTGAGAGCAGGCACAGAATCTGGGTCTCTACAAAATGTATATTCAATAAACGAGAAAGTGGTTTAATAAACAAATTGATATTCAAGTAAATAAAATAAAGACATTGTTTTTTTCTATCCGAAGACTGACTGAGCCTCTAGCTCTGGCTCTGCCACTTACTAGCTTTATGGGTAAGTTCCTTAACCAAGGTGATCATAACAATTATCCAAACTAGGACACTTCTGAATGTGAAGATGGATGCTATCAATAACTGCCAGAATAGCAGGTGTGCATCAGGACAGTATTGGCCAAACCAAGATGCATGGTCACCCTACTTTTAACAGTATAAGTTCTTTCCTCCTCTGTAAAAAGCGTAGGAAAAATGTAAAAATTTGAAAAAATCCATCATATAGGGTGTTGTGAGGCTTAAATGGGATAATGCATAAAGAGGGCTTACTACAGAACCTGGCATACAGTAAGGATCAATACATGTTAGCTAGTGTTATGAATATATATATATATATCTCCAACTTTTCATTTCCCTCAGGGCAATCTGAAATGTTCTATCTATAATCAATATTATCATTTGTCCACAGAACTCACTGAAAGATCTTGGATTTATTTCTTGGAACATGAGTGCTATTTTCCTCTGCTTACTCTAAGTACAATATAGAAATTTTACCACCACCCTCGACATGGTGAATTAATTTTTTATTAGGTTTAGTTCACTAGAATGTGACTTCCTATGCTTGGGTTTAAAGAAAAGGGGTATAGAGGAGATTACAGCAGTTCCAACTTTAAATTTAGAATTGCTTGTTGCAATCTTATCATCAATGGGCAATTTTCTCTTCTATTAATGGCTCCTGAGTAGAGATCTACCTAACAACTCCAGAAAATTTTTCATGGCCTTGTCAGGGATTGGCTATGGCTTGGGAAGCCCCTAGCAGCTCTTAGAATAAAAGGACTTGTATTTGAGACATCAAAGATTACTTCTCTGATGCCCTAACTCTGTTTTAGTAAGGAAACAAGAATGGGAGATTTAAGAATGTCCTTAATACAACCGTGATAAAAACTAAGCTTAGTTGCACAGGAAGGTTTGTGAAAACTACAGAAGGGTGGTGGCTGTTGTTACTAATTTTTAGATCCCGGTTTCGGCACCAAATGTTGTTGCCGCTTTTATTCTTCGGTTCAGACAGACTTCAGAACAAAGAAACACGACCTCAGTCAAACGTTTATTTAATTACAGCTCAGTGTTACAGCTTGAACCTGGTTGGGGTGAAGATGGGAGTGCCCCCTGGTGTGCAGCTCAAGCCTGGCCAAAGCACAAGGCTGGTCAAGGCACAGGTGGAAGTGCCCTCAGGGAAAAGATGGAGGTGCACGGCTTGGCTCCCGGCTCGGCTCGGCCTTGTGGCCCCATGTTCGACATTGTGGTTTGACGTTGCAGCTCGGCTCAGCGTTGCAGTTTGATTCAGCATTGCAGCTCGATATCCTCTGGTTGGGGCACAGATGGAAAGTGTGCTCAGGGCTTTGGGACTGGGCTTGATATAGGTTCGCGTGTTGCTGTCCCTGGGGTGGGGGTGGGGGGGGTGGAGCTCCCAGTTGCAATGCTCTGATTGGTCAATCACTGGTTCCAAGCGATGGCATTGGTTAAGGTTTGAAGACTAGATTAGTATATTATGTAAATAGGGTATCCTAACTGGGAAATGCTTATTGGCTGTTTGTGGGAGGTGTTGATTGGCTGTTTATTAATTAAAGTAATGGATTCTATTGGTTGAAAACTCTCTCTTCCTATTGGTTGGCTCAGGATTCCTCTGCCCAGGGGTCCCAGGCTCAGTTACCAGCCCACTCCTTCAGAAGCCTTGGGAAGTACTTCATATTGATCAGAAAAGGATTCTGAAGAACACATTGCCAGAACTGTTTGATGGGTCAAGTAAGTTGGTGCTAGTTTCTGTTTTTGCAAGATATTGCATTGTGCAAATCTGTGGACAAATGTTTTCTTGCTGTATCATTGAGTTAATAGTTAAATTATTGATTATTATTCTCTGCTAAGAGTTTTATAAACTGGCTTCATTAATTCTTGCATTCATCTATTCACCCACTGATCTGTCCATCTGTTCAACAGATATTTATTAAGCCAGTTGTGTGTACTAGGGACAAAAGATTTAAGTAAGTAATATTCTTTGACCTTATGAGAGATTACAAAAATGTCTTCAGTTCTTTGTCTCTCCCTCTTTGCTACATAACTTTGTAGTACTCTTCTATTTTGACTCTGGCCTCAGTCATGAAAGTTGGTTTGTCCAATGAGTTGTTGGCAAAGCATGACATAAGCAAAGGCTTGTCATTTTAACATGTAAAATCAAGCTTATTCTCACTCTTACCTCTTCATTGCCATAAGCATGCTTCTTCTAGCCTGTTGCATAATTAGAGACACATGAAACAGAGATGGGTTAGCCCAGTTGTCGTAGATTGATTGAAAGCCAGCTGATCCCGTAAATGTGAAATATTTCAACTGAGACTTGAAGAACCACCCAGCCAAGCCCAGCCAAGATCAGCAGAGTTGCCTAATCAACCACCCCAGATGCATGAGCAAGAATTGCATATTGTTGTATGTCACTGTGGTGTTGTGATTGGTTGCTAGTCAGCAATGTTGGGGGAAATTAATGATACAGCCTTCAAAGACTCTTGTCTTTGTGTCTTTTTCTCTGTGAAAGCCATACTCCCATTTTTCCTAAGGTATTTTGAATATCTGTCCATTTGATGTTCTCACGTATCCCATAATAATTTCTTTGAAAGAATGAAAGAGCTGTTTTGGGGTATTTGTCAGTGTTGGATTCATGCTTCTGAAAGACTTGGATTGAAACTGCAAAAATCTGATGAATGTCTGTGAAATTGAGAAGGGGATTCATTCACTTATTTGTCATTTATTGAATGTTAGCTCTATACCAGACACTGTGGTGAGTATTGGGAGAAGAAAGGGAGGAGCACATGTAAAAAAGTCTGTGCAGAGTTTATGTTCTGGTTCTCTGAATGGGTATATAGACAAATAACAGCACAACACAGAAAGTACTAATACAGTGGGATGAGCAGAGTTTTGTTTTATTTTCAAGCCTAGAGAGAGACATCTTTCAGTGGAAACACTTGGACTAAAAAAATGGTAAAATAGTCATTAGATTATTCATTCATTCATTCATTTAGTAAATACATGCTGAACACTTAATATGCACAAAGCAGTAAACTAGATGCTCAGAGAATATTAAAAAAAAAAAACAAGCCCTTAAAGGCTTTATAAACTAGATGGGGAGACTGACATACAAAATTAATATAAAGCAGAAGAATTAAGTGGTAAAACAGATGTTCAACGTATAATTGGAGCTGAGAGAAAGAAAAAAATAATTCTCATTAAGAAAATAATGAAGTGCCTTGAAGATGCAATGGGATTTAAGCTAGACTATGAAAAACTTTAAAATTCATATCTACCCAATAAAAATGGCTCTTTAAAATAAAGGGGATCTGGATGTGGCAGAGGACTTAAACCATTGGCTCTAAGATTTAGGGAAAGAGAAGGCCGAAGGATGCTGCGAGGAAGAGAACCTAGAAATAATGACTACCTAGAAGCTCAGGCTCTCCTTGGCTGTACAACTCCTAGCTTGTATGTCTCAGGCCAATTCATTTAATCAGTTTTTAGGCTTCTCAGCTCAGAAATGAGTAGAGTGATTCTAGATGATCTATATAGACCCTTTTAGGCTCAAGAGCTTGAGTAATATAATTAAATTACTCATCACAAACTTAAGCACAATAAAGTATCTGGTCTCTTCTATTTCTATAGATAAGTCAGCATGGGCTCAGTTACTGTGTGTCAGTGTGGAAATTATATTCTTGGAGTGACAGAGTCATTAGTCTGGGAGCAAGGCGTTTGTGGATATGTAGTGTTAAAAAGTGGGGAGTGCATCAGACTGACGTGAGTTCAAATGCTGATGCCATCACCAGCGATGTCATTCTGTGTAAGTCACTTAACTTTATGCCACAGTGACTCATCTGCTTGATGAGGATCAAATAAGGTGGTACATTCAGTACTATGTCTAGAAATGAAGTGCTCAATCAATGTTATACACTCATAGTTCATTATATATAATGCATGAGTGAATAAGTGAGATCCCAGAGTGAGAGTATACCTCACTGTATACAAGAGATGTGTTCCTGAAAGATCATATGTGACTTGAATTTTTTATACCTTCACATTTGAAGTGTGCTGTTTTCAAAATCCTTACAGACTCTTTTTGCTAAACAGCCATTTCTTAGATTATGTGAAATTTGAATTTACAAGTAGGTTAATTATTTTCTTAAAGGATGGATTATAAAACTAGACTGAGGATGGTGTAAACTTCTAGTTGCCTATCCTGTATTCACTTTCCCCTTCTTTATTAGTAAGATTTTATTTGGGTAGCAGAAAGATTTTATTAAGACTCTTTTTCACAGTGTTTCTTGCATATTGGGGACGACAACAATGTATTATAACCTGAAGGCAATAGATTAGGCATCATTACTCCTTACTCCCCCTGCCCCTTTTCTTGTCTTGATAATGTCCATAGATCCAGAGACATTTTGTGACTTTGATAATGGAAGGCCTCCTCTGAAGATGGTGGAATAGCAAGAGAGAAGGAGCTGGAGTCTCTAATGACTGTGGTGCTACAGAATTAGCCCTGGACTGCCCATATCTAGACTTTCCTTTCTATGAGACAGCAATAAATTTCTATTTTGCTCAAGCCTCTGTTATTTCTGTTTTCCGATGTTAGCAGCTTACTGCAGTTCCTAACTGATTCACTCAGCATTGTAGGTGACATTGTCAAGTTCAATGGGCTAGGGGTTGTCAGAATTGGAAATCAGAGTAATAATCATGTCTAAGCATATCTCCCAAGTTAATTATTTTTTACAAGATCTCACAAGACTAACCAATTAATATTTGCAATGCTGTTTTTTGTCTATAAAGTTTTTGAAATTTTCATTTATATGCTGGGGAAGCACGTAGGAAGGGTACGTACTTAGTGTAGTCTTTAAGGACCATGGAAGTCTTCATTAGGAAGGTGATGTGTATGCTGATAACTAAAGGAAAGCACAAACTATCTAGGCTGAGGTAGAGGTAGAAGGGAGTGGAGAGGGCAGGGGGAAGGGAATTATAGACAAAAGGAACAGTTTTTGCAAAGGCACAGAGGTGACTGTATTTGGAGGAACTGCAAATATTTGATGTATAAATGGAATGTAGTATCAGAGGTAAGGAATAGTGAGTGGAGTGTGGTAACAAATGAAACTGGAGAACTAGGTAGGGAGAAGATCGTGCCAACTTTTAAGACCACGTTCAGGCATTTCACTCTATCCTAAAATGAATGAGGTTCCATTTTCAAAGGACTGTTTTGGTGGCAAGGTGGACAAAGGATGGGGTGGGTGTGAGTTGGTTGTTTCGGTAAACTAGGTACAAGGTGACGGTGACTACACTAAGGGTTTGGTACTGGAGACAGAAAGAGTAGATAGATTCAGGCGATGATACAGGAGGAAACCACCAGGTCTTGGTGACTGATAGACTCAGTGCCAAGGAAGATGCCCAGGTTTCTGGCTTGGGTGACTGGGCAGAAGGAAAAGCAAGCATTAAAAACTATCTAGGTTAGTGCAAATTTGAAACTCCCATAGATGGCATACTTGCTGCTTCTTACAAGGTTCTTAAATGACTGTTTCCCGTTTTAAAATTAGCTTAGTAGAAATTGGCTTAGTGAAAATTAAATTTTATTGATAAGAAGGGTAAGCCATCTGGCTCTTCTCTGACTGGTTGATATCTATTTCCCTGAGTATAATAAAGATATAACCTCTGCCACAGGAAGCTATTATCTGATACTATTTATTTCCTGATAAAAAGGAGCAAATCATGCCTGGACATCTGTGGAAAATGAGTTTCTAATAAAGCTGTGGTAGTTAATGTCTAAATTGGAGTTTCTCCTGTGATGATAAATGTCTACTCTGTTGAAATAGTTTCCATAAAACTCAGTAGGTAAGAGAGTAGAGATATTGTGTTACTGTCAATGCAGCAATAAAGGATATTTGTTTATTGGGTTTATAATCAATAATGAAACCTAACTCTTATGAAAAATGAAAATGCTTTGGTGTAACAGTTTAGCCATTTAGGAGCTTTTGTTTCATAAAAAAATTTTAATATGTATTTAGTGTAACATTTGGTGGACAATAGAAAAAAATGTGGAGGAGGCCACTGGGAAAAATACTAAACAATTACTGTGTGTGGTAGTGCAGTGTTAATAGCTCTTAGAACAAATAATAGCATATTGCTGACCATTCAGTGTACTCCAAGGGCTTTTTACAGATAATTGTTCAATGTAATCTTTGCTTATAAAATCCTTCACTGCTAGATTGCTGCTGGAATGTGGCAGCAGGAGGTGAAGTATAGCTTTACCTTAACTTTTTTTTTTTTCTCTTAGTAAAAAATAACCAACTCCTTCTCTGACATTAGATGTAACAGAAATCCACAAGACCTGTATGGATGATTATGCCACACTTTATTGCCTTCTTTGCCTCAAGTGCTTTCCCTAGACTCAGCTTGGAGAAGGAGTGAAAATAGGAAAGTGTGATGTGACCATTTCTAGGGTATTTATGTCCTTCTATAGGTCTTAGTGGTCACTGAGGTTCAATGGGATATGTGGTTATCCTCAACTAGTTGTGAGTAGACACCAACAGGGATTAAAAAAAAAAAAAACTTATCTAGAACCAATCTCTATTGTTAGGGTCATACTTAGCTGCTGTAACAGAGACTCAAACATACAATGGCTCAAATAGCTAGAAGTTACTTTTCTTTCATATAACAATCCAGAGGTGGGGACCAGGGGATGTCCAGGGTGGGTAGATGGTTCTGCTCCATCTGTCATCTAGAGTTTCAGGCTCCCTTTTGACTCATTGCTTTGCCTTCCTTTTGGCTGTTTGTCCTCAGCCACTTGATTAAAGCCAGATCATAAGCATTACATCTTCTTTCCAGCCCAAGGGAAGAGGGAACAAGGAAATGGAAGGCAACCAATGTCATGGATTGAATCATGTCTCCCACAAAGACATATTCAAGTCTTAACCCCCAACCTGTGCATATGAATTTATTTGTAAATAGAATTTTAGGAAATTCTAATGAGGGCTCAGAAAGAAGTGAAGAGAGAAAGTTTCTATAATCTTAGGGAATACATAAATCATCATGAACAAAATGTTGGTAGAAATATGGAGATTAAAGGTGTTCCCAGAGACCTTAGGAGGAAATGATAAATTTGCTATTGGAAACTGGAAGAAAGGTGACCTTTGTTAAAAGTTAACAGAGAACTTGGCTGAATTATGTCCTAGTGTTTGATTGAAAGTTGAACCTGTAATTGGTCAACTTGGATATTAAGCTAAGGCGATTTCCAAACAAAGTGTAGAAGGTGCAGCCTAATTTCTTCTTGAGGTTTATAGTAAAACAGAGGAGGAAAGAGATAAACTGAGGGCTGAACTGTTAAGCAAAAAGGAACTAGCACTTGATGATTTGAAAAATTCTCAGCCTATCCAGACAGCATGCTCTGAGAGTAGGGGCAGAAATGGCCCTAATGGGGCCTATCTTGAGTTATTGAGAAGTCACTTCTGAGAGAATGGGGCTCCATGTGAGGTATGGCTGAAAAATCATTTTTGAAAGAGATTAGGCATATGACCCATGGGTCCAACGAACCATTTCAGAGGAAGTCAGGAATGCAGATGCAATTATCAGGAAAGATATGTAGAAGACCCTTTTGGCTGATGGCTTGGATACCCTTGAATTGCATAAAGAACTTGGAAAATTTAGAGAATTTTGTATCAGCAGAAACACTGCCAGCTTGGACTGAAAGGGACAGAGATGGGACAAAATGAAGGAAGAATGATTGCCCCAGCATTTGGAGAGGGGAGGGCTTCTAACTCTGCATTTGTAGATAGAATGGCTGCCACGCCTGTGTTCAGAAGGGTAGGACCACTGCCCCAGTGCTCAGAGAAGGTGAGGCTGCCTCTCCAGCACTCTCAGAAGACAAAGTATCAGGCCAGAGATTACTCCCAGACCTTGAAATCTAATGGAATTTGCCCTGCTGGATTTGGGACTTGCTTGGGACCATTCAATGGAATTTCATCACATGGCCACACTTACCTGCAAGAAAGCCTTAAAAATAAAGTCTCTAGTTGGATGGTCAAGGGTTCTGGCTAAAATTCAGAGTTTTCTACTACTAAAAGGAAGATGGGAAAATGATGGTATTGGAGGACATGTAGTAGTCTTTGCCACACAGTCCTTCTTATCTTTCTTATCTACTTTAGTGGCTGCTCTCTTTTTTGGAGGGTAAGAATCTTATTTTATGGGGTGTTTGGAAGGGCTTCCCATACCTGATCATGCCCAGATGGTCACTACCCATTGCTGAAGAGAAACCATTGGAAATTATATATTTCAAATGTCACTTTTAAACTGATACAATTTGAATATATCATACATTTCATTCATTCATACATGAATATACTTTAGTCTCAATGTAGCAAGTTCAACATGGTGGTAACTACATTGTGCATCTTATTTACAATCCTGTCACAAACTATATTCAAGGGAAGCCTGGGAGTACCTTGTGGTTTTTCCTGTATTGTTCCACAACACTGTCTCAGGAACATGGCAATTAAGACTTGCTACCCAGGAATAAATAATAACAACATTGGAATTTGAATGAGGTTTTTTTGCTTATTTAACATTTAATGAAAATATATTGAGATATTTGTATTTCAAAATAGAAATTTTTGTTTCTAGTAAGTCAAATATATTTCAGAGTTTGCGTTTTTGTTCTCTTCTAGTGTTAAAATGGTGTGTTTCCTTAGGACTATCATGGTGTATTTTGATGGGTTGGGGCTGGAAAATTGAAAGAGCCTAGACCTTGGATGTTTAGGAGACCCCTAGGATTTCCTATCTGAGAGCCTTTTGGGGTCATTCGGGACTCCCTTCATACTTTAACCATAGTAGTAACAATATTTTATTGCAATTAATTATTTTGTAGTATGGTTACCTATCTTTCTCTTTTAACCAGTTCTGAACTTGAGGGGAAGGACTTTGTTTTCTCCAACTTTATGTCTCCAGAACCTAGTGCACACCTGGCACAAAGGAGGTGCTGTTTGAAATGTTGAGTGGATGAATGAGTGCTTGAATGAGGGAGAAGGGAAGTGGGGGCAATAGCCCTAAATGGGAGTTGAGACACCTCTTTCAGTTTATCAGAATGAAAGGAGGAAAAGATGAGCATGGATACAGGAAATCGAGGGAGCTCCTGTCTGATGGTTTCTGTCTTCTCTATGTAATATGAGAGGCTTTCTTCAGTTGCTAGTAAGTAGAGAGGGGTGGGGTCAAGAGTTTTAGGAAAGTAGAAATTTTTGAAATAATCACTGTAGAAAATGTGAGAGATGGTTAATGGGGAAATATAGAGACATTATCTGGCAGCACGGAGAACCTTTTTTACTTCCACACCCATCTTCTATTGATAATTCGTTTTCTCTGTTGTTGCCTTCCCTTAAATGTTTAAAAATGCTCACATCCTTGTGCCTTAAACATACAAACACCTCTAACAACCCCAAATCCTTCTCTAACATTCGCCTTCTCCCTCCTCCCCTTCAAAGATAAACCTACTAGAAGAGTTATTGCCCTCACTTACCTACTTTCTCTCCTCCCTTTCAACTCTGCCCCACTGTCACCCTTCTACTCCCTTTATTGAAATGATTTTCAACAAGTCCTAATGACTTCTTTGTTGCTACATGCAATGCAAGCTTGAAGTCCTTATCTCACTGAACTTCAGAGCAGTTTTTTGACTGGTTTTTACTTTCTTGAAATATACTCTTTTCTTGGCTTACAAAACATTCATGTTTCTCCTATCTCTTTAGTTGCTCCATTTTAATATCCTTTGCAGGTTCCTTTCCTTCACCTATCTTTAAGTGGAGGTGTTCCTCAGGGTTTTGTCCTGGGTCTTCCTTTGTTCTCCTACTATATTACATTGTTGTATAATCTCACTCATGTCTATTTCTTCAATTATTATCTTTATGCTGATGACTACTCAGGCCATGTCTCCAGCTCACATTCCTTTCCTTAGCTCCAGACCCATATATCCAGTTGCTTCCTTCATGTTCTATAGAAATCTAAACTCATCTCCAGAACTCAGCTCATTATCATTCTCTTGATGCGTTCTGTTCCTCCCTGCTTGTTCCCAAGTTTAGTAAATGGCATCTCAATTCATTCAGCAGCCTAAAGTCACAAATCATGACAACATCCTTACCTCCTATCTCTCCCTCACCATTTTTCCTCTTAAAAATCTCTCTCTCAGAACACTGCTACATGTAACAATTCTGGTTTCCTGTTTTGCATTGGCTTCAAGGATGCTTAGAGACAAGGGTAGAATATTTACATGTAAGCATAGGACTTCAAAGCTTCAATTTTGTACATTAACTTCATCTCTGACCTCATCTCATTACATATTTATTCTTTGGCCACTCTTGTTTCAATGCCCTAAATTACTTAAAACAAAAATAATGAAACAAAACAAACACTGCTACATCACTACTACCCTAGTTTAGTCTCCAAGATCTCTTGCCCAGAGTACTTCAACAGACTCCAAACTGGTCTCCCTGTTTCCAGTGCGTCTCCCCACCCGTCCAAACCTCCGCATTACAATCAGAGACCTGTAAGAATGCAAATTTTATCATTTTTCTCCTCTGCTTAAAATCTTTTAAAGACACCCCCTTTCTCTTCTTGAAGTTCAGACCTTACTTGGCTTATAAGCTTTAACGATCTGAACACTGATTCTCTCTCCTGTCTTATCTCTCATCATTTCCTCTAGCTTTCCGTGCCACATCCAATCTGACCATTTTTTTTAGTTTCTTGAACATACCATGTTTCCTCTCAACTCAACATGATATATTTTCTGTCTGGAATTTTCTTTCCTCCCTCTTTCTTTGCTGGGCTGGAAGGAGCATTATTTGTGGAGCATCTAATATTAGCGAGGCACTTTTCTAGGGTCTAAGGATATGATAATATATAAAATAGAAGAGCCCTTGTACATCAATGTCAGGGCAGGTACTGTTCTAATCAGGTTTTTGTGTCATCTGTCATGGCAGGCAGCCAACTAGGGATAATTTGTAGATTTTTCACGGAAGCTTTTCATTGCAGCCTTCCCTAGGAAATGATACTGTTGTTCTCACCAAATTAAAAAAAAAAATGTGGAAAGGTGAAGTCATGGGGAAACAAAACCCAGGGAAGTTCTAGAATCTCAGGGTCAGGAGCCCTTGGATTGGCTCCTCATGGCGCTAACATTGTATGACATAGCTCCAACTAGCTTCCTAAAATGAGGATGTGATAGATGGTGACTTCTTTGCGTCCTCTTGATTAAGATTTAGACTCCTGGGAGAGAGAATCTGAGTGACCTAACTCTGGTCAAGTGTTTACACCTAAGGATAGGATACTGTGACTGGCAACCAGAACTATTGTAACTACTGTTACATGGTCCAGACTGGAAATGATAGTAATTTGGATTATTCTAGCAGTGGAGTCAGAGAAAAGTAAGTGGATCCAGGATATGCTGATAGGCAGAGATTGATAAGACTTACAGAATGAAGTGGTTGTCAAGTAGAAGGAAAAAGGAAAAAGAATTATAGATGATGCCTAGATGTTTATGGGAAAGTGGTGCCCTTTGCTGAGTTTGGAAGGCAGGAGAGGAGGGAGATTCAGGTTGGTGGAGTTGGGAAGTAGAGAAGAGATCATGAATTCTATTCTGATCATCATGTTAAGTTTGAGATGCTTCATTAGTCATTGGCTATGAATCCGGAAATCAGTGGAGTGGTCAGTTATGCAGATATAAATCTAGGGGTCTTCAGCATCTAGATGCTTTTTAAAGTCATGAGTCTAGATGAGATAACTTATGGGTAGATTGAAGGCGGAGAAGAGTAAAGGCCTTAGGACTGAGCTCTGGGGCTCAACTGTATTTAGAAATTGTAAAAGAGAAGGAGGAGCCAGCAAGGGAGACTGAGAAGGGAGATCAGTGAGTTAAGCAGAAAAATAGAATTTTCCACCGTTGTCACGGAAGTCAGATCTTATTATCAGTAACAGATCTCCGGTATGGTTGTCTGTTCAGACTTAAAATGCATAATCTGCTTTCATCATCCTCCAGCTGGATTCACTTGAGCCCTTCTTACATATCCAAATATACCTGATTCAATACATCATTGTCACAAGTTTTATGGACAGCTCACCAAAATTAGATGTTCTATATAGCATTACTAACAATCCAGACCACATGCTGTCTCTCTTCTCCTTGGTGCTTATTTTTTTTCATAGGCTATAACCTGTCCAGTTAATTCCGCTCTTCTGTGCTTATGGGTAATTCTCCATATCTTATGCCTGTAGTGCTCATATGCTTTCCACTGTTGACTGCCCCAAGCCTGTGCTTTTGTTAGGTCTTTTTTATAGGCCAATAGAGTATTAGGGCTTGTTAGAAGCTAAGTAAACCTGCAATCCCCACCGCTTATTTTTAAGACAGGGAAGCTGAAGCCTGGAAGAAGTAGCCATTTTGTCCAAAGATTGTGATAAGGATATTTTAGCAATTGTAGTAGGCTGACAAATGGAACTTGTTAATATTTTTGGAATATTCTAAGTATAAATCCATAAATATCATAGAACAAAAGAGGCATAAGTGTCTTGGGATGAGACAAGAAAGACGGCGGTGTAAAGAAAATTACACTAGTCCTGCTGTCATCACAGTTTTTATTTTAGACCCCCATGAGTAATATTTGTGAAACTTTATGATAAACAATAAATTACCAGATAAATCGGGCCATATATCTTTTTCCATACAAGGCAGATAAATATTGGGCAACCTTCTCAAAAATCAATTGCACTCAGGGGAGGAGCTTATTCTGTGCTCTAACACCCCTCTGGGTTCAGATTCCTCATTTATGGAGTTCCAGCACCAGGCTAGGGAAGCACTTATACAAAGTCAAGGTCCTACAAGAGTAAGCAAGAGCCCAACACTCTGATATGGATCAAGGATCCCATACCTGCTTCTCCCTGTAAGGCAGATATCTTTAAAGGACCAGAAGGCACTGACGGTGGAAAGTCAGGCTAGGTAACAAGCTTAGTCAAGAGGCACATCCAGGTATATGGCAGGTCCATCATAAGTTCTGTAGGAAGCACTAGAATGTTAGGCAACTCTAGTCAAAGGCTGATAGAACACACTATTAAGTAAATGGAGGTGAATAACACATATTCTTGAAATGAAGACTAATGCATTTTAGCTTGATTTTATTTTCTCATTTTTCCTTAGGGAGTCAAGTTACCCAAGAGTACCACAAGTGGAATTGCTATTAATCATGATCATTTACCTTCAAGAGAGGAAAAAATAAAGTTCAACATGTGCCAGCAATCTTTGTAAGTTTCTGAGAGATTTGGAAACCTTCGTTTTATTCTCCCAAGTAATTTCCAACTATAGAAGGCAAGAAAATGCTTGTAATCAGGGACATAACATTAGACCTTTGGGCACTTTCATTTAGGACATTTATCCAGCCTGAAAAAAAATGTTATTAGGTCTCCACTCCAAATTTTTTCCAGAGAAAACTTTTCACATTCTCTCCTATGACACAGAATCTTAATTAAAAACACAGGTGCTACTAGATAGATAAACGACAGGCTCAAGTGGGATTTGGGAGATCTGCACTTATCTACATTACATCACGCCGTTGACAAGTTAAGAATGTTTTCTAAACATGCCTCCAACTGTGGCCTGCCTTCCCATCCTCTTTGGACAGACATTGTGAATGTTCTGGGTCTTAAAGACCAATGCCAGGCAGAAAGACTTGGTGATACCTTAGAACAAATACCGGAACCAGAACCTTCAGTTAGGGCAACAGGGCCCAGTCCAACCATAGACATACTTAGTCATCCCCCTGCTCCTTTCTAACCCTTTCTTCTTAGTTTACATATTATACATTTAACTGTTCAGTGTTAAAAAAAAAAAAAAAGTTCAGTGTGAGTTCTCATTCTAAAAAATGGTCTTAGAGAATATATGAAATATGATAATCTATCATAATCTATATAGATATGATAATCTATATCCTGAATAATTTAAATCCTGCATATCCACTACTGCCTCCACTTCTACTGGCACTAACTCAGCCCTTTCCTTCCCCTTCCCTTTTCCTTCCTCTTTTTCCTTCTTCATTTAATTTATTCTCCACCTTGTTCTCCACCCTAACAAAAAATGGGGTTGAGGTTGCCTAAAGAAATATGTGAACTATAAAATATAAAGAGAAATGGATGAAGAAATTAGGATGTAAAAAAGACTGGATTGCAAAAATGAAAGACAGCCAGTGGTGAGGGGAACATTTACAACACAAACAATAAGGTTCTATGTGGAAGCCAGAGGTGGACCACAAATGCTGTTCGTAGCTTCTTGAGTCAAGGTGGAAATGGGATTCGTTGCAAGAGTCATAGTGTCCAGTGGCCAAAATTATACTAGTTCATCAGAAGAGATTTTTTACAGTAGTTCTCCACATTTTCTTAGTCTGGTGCCAAAATTTTCGCCATTTTACTGGTTTTCCAGACTTTATTCAGCCGGGGAAGGAAGACGGAGCAAGACCTGAGTTGTAGGCTGATTTGAGTCCGAGTTCTTGATGTGGTAGTAGTTCCTAAATCAAGCTGCCACAATAATCATCTGAGGGAGCTTTTAAAAATACACATTCCTGGGGCCTATCTATGAAGATTCTATTTTTGTAGCTGTGGGATAGAGCATGAGAAATGTATGTATTTTTTTTTAAATTTTCCAGGTGTTTCGGCTACCTTATATCTACAGACATATATTTAAAAACTGCGGATATGGGATGTGGTGAGAGGGTGAGTGTTGCAGGTCAGGTTCCCACAAAACAGACTGAGACAGAGATTCGTGTGCAGGTTTATAGGGGAGTGCACTTGGGATCAACGCCTGTGAGAAGTCAAGGAGGAAGAACAGGATGGAGGGAAAAGATGGGCAGTGAAACAGTTAAAAAAAATCTCAGCTGAGTCCAAAGAGAGCTTTGGCTCTGGGTTCTGCATATTTGTCTGAATTAGGGGAAGAGGATGGGCCTTCCTATGCCCTCACTGGATGTGGGTTACCAGCCATGGATGTGGGTTTCTCCAGGAGGGAGGTGTGATCTTGGGCCAGGTGGCTCTCTTCAGTAAAGGACAATGTCTAGAAAGGAACTCAGTTCTGAGCTCTCAGTTGCCAATACTCTTAGCAGCTGGGGGATGAGTGCTTCAGTACTGAAAAGGAGGATCTGGGTGGCACAACACAGCATCCATTGCAATCTACCCCCTTAAGCCATTCCCACCTACTTCCTTCATACATGTCCTAGGGGCAGCTGATTTGAGAGTCTGGTGACCCCCCTTTCCTGGGAGGGATTTATAAGTAGAAGTTTGGTGGGATGAACTACAGCCCCTACTGTTGCAGCTCATCTTGAGACTGCAACCCACTTCTCATTCCTGGAGTATTCATTCTAGATTCCCCTCACCCCCAGCTGGCACTTCTGCTTATCTAGATGGCTTATCTGATTGGGTGATCAAGACTCTCATCCCTAAGGAGTCTGGGTCCCTGGTTGCCATGCTCTTGTCAGGCTGTAAGTGCTATATTTGTCAATTTATCAATAGAGTTGGGTAAGGTTTTACCAAGAGCTGTCCAAATGGATTTATTCCCTGGGTGCCAGACATATTTGCCCATGTACCCATCAGTAGTCCCATCTCTTCCTAATGACTAGGATCAATTACACCTGCTAGGGTGATGTGTCATTTTCTTGCTTTCTGGTCTCTCAGCACAAGGATCCTGACATGACTAGGGCAACCATAGTTTAAAATGGAAGATATTTCTTGCTGAATACCCTGGTAGAAGCATTCACTTTCTGGGAGCCAAGATTTCTAAACATCCAGAGCCCAGAGTTTCAGGGATGGAAAGCATAAATTCTCCAAGTTGAGCCACTACTAATTCAACCCATCATTCCTGGAGTCATTTATCTACTGGGACACATCACCATGTAATGGCATCCTGTCTTCAGAATAGTGTATCATCTTTAAGCTGGCACCTCAGCAGCACCTTCAATAGACTTTGTCAGGCTGGCAGCTTCTGGGTGGTCTAGTATTTGATAGAATCAGTGGATCTATAGTAATGTATCCACTGCCATACCTCCTTTGTTGTAAAATGGGTTCTTTGGTCTGATGTGATATTATGTGGAATCTGAGCTGGGAGGTCAAACACACTTTGCCATGCCTAGAATAGTGGTGCTGGCTGAAGTCCTGTGTACAGGAAAAGCAAATTCATACCTGGAATGTGTGTTGATTCCAGACAAAATGAATTGTTGCACTTTCCAAGGTGAAAGAAGTGCAATATAGTCAACTAGCTACCAAGTGGCTGGTTTTTCTCCACAAAGGATGGTGCCTTGGGAAGCTTAGTGTTACTTTCTGTTCCTGGTTGTTTGGATATTAAGCAGCAGCAATAGCTGCATTAGCTTTGGTGAGTGGGAGCTCAAACTTTTGGGTTCATGCATAGCCACTAGCCTAGCCATGATATCTACTCTGTTCAGAACTCATTAGTCAGCACGAGGTTGACCTGGGAAGAGGCAGGGTGACATCCACTGGTTGAATCATTCTACTTATTTATTTAGTGCCACTTCAATGGTGATGTGCTATGATTGGCATTAAAATGAGGTACAGAGATAGTCACATTTTATGCTCATTCCCATTAATCAGTTCATATGCATCTACTAGAAAGTTCCTTGTCCCCAGTTTTCCATTGTTTTTTCTTCCATGCCTCTGAATAACCAGCTAATCCATTCACCACTGCTCATGAGTCTGTATATAGTCTAACCTCTGGCCACTTCTCTTTCCACACAAAGTGCGTGACCAGATGTATCCCTCAAGTTCTTCCCATTGGGAGGATTTCTCCCCAACTGCTGTCTTTCAGGGTTATCCTGGAGTGGAAATATAGTGCAGTCATAGTCCATGTTTGGTTTACTTCCACTGAGCTGCTTGACATGTCCATGCATCAAGTTTGACTCTTCTCCTTTGTGATCACGGCTCCAAAAAGAGCTCCCATGCAACCATAGATGTGAGCTGATAGAGAATTGCTGGTGCAACAGTGATGAATGATACGGGGTTCTGGCCCACCTGCTCAAGTAGCATATTATGCTCTCCAGCCCTGTTCATGCTTGATCCTGGTTGTGCCACTTCTATGGAATGATGAATTGCTACTGGGCTTGCATCCAGCCTGTGTCATAGCACATCAGATGATCTAACAAAGCTCAACTCATGATGGACAGTTCTGATCACATGAACACTTGATTTCCTATAGTCAGGCTCTTTGCCTCTATCCAGGTCCAACAGCTTGCCAGGAATTGCTTCTCAAAAGGTAAATAATTCCTCACTGCTGATGGTATAACCTTAGTCTAGACTGTAAGGGTCTACATTGTGATTCTCCTATTGGGGATTGTCATAAACTCATGGCATATTTTCCCACTGCAAATGCCTCTGGTACTATAGTGCTCACACTACTGTCTGGACCTGTTGCACAGCCTTTTCCTGCTCTAAGCTCTACTCAAAGCTGGAAACCTTTTGTGTAAGCTAGTATATGGCTTAGCACAGTGATCTCAAGTGTAGAATATATGGAACAATGTGATGTTCTGAAGTTCATCCAAGTGATCCAGGTCTCTTCCTACTATATTATGGAATACTATATAATACTATATTATGACAGATGATGGGACATTTAACATAGCCCGTCTCTGTATACTATTGTCTATTGTCTGTCTCACATGAATGTGAGCTATTTCCAATCTTCCTTTCTCATAGGGATGAAAAAGAACACATTTGTCAGATCAGTGGCTTCATACCAGGTACTTGAGGCAGTGTTAATTTGCTTTTGGAAAGATATCACATCTGGTGTCTCAGCTGCATTTGGAGCTACTACTTAGTTGAGTCTGAAGTTGTCTGCTGTTATTCTCAATTGTCTCCTCTTATCCTCCAGCAGTTGTCTGGTTTGTGTAAGGGTCAGAAGGGTGAAGAAAATGGAAATATTTTGGGGACCACCACCTCTGTATCCTTTAGGCCTCTAAGTGTAGCACTCATCTCTGCTCTTCTCCTCAGTATTATATATTTTTAATATAATATCTTTTCCATGTGGGAAGGCAGTTTTAATGGCTTCCACTGGCCTTCTCCACAACAATACCTTCTACCTCACAGGCTGAAGAACTTAAGTCAGGGATGGGCAATGTGGTATGTTGAATTATGTACCCCAGAATAAAAACATGTTCTTAATCTCAAACTATTTCTGTGGGTGTGAACCTATTGTGAATAGGACCTTTTGAAGATGTTATATTTAGGTAACGTGTGATCCAACTGAATGGGGTTGGGCCTATATCCTATTACTTATGGAGAAAAAGAGTCTAGAAGTCAATAGAACCTGGAGGAGAAAGGAGAGGACATCACTATGTGATGGGTAAGCCCAGGAACCCGAGGATTGCTTGCCAACAAGAACACTACCGACCCTGGGAGAAACCAAGCCTATTAGCCTCTGAAACTGTGAGGCAATAAATTCCTGTTGTTAAGACATCCCATTGTGTGGTTTTTGTCATAGCACATGGGAAACTAAGACAGGCAGGTAACTACCAAGGATATCTATTCTGATTATGTTTACGGTTCAGAGAAATGATCACTTAGTGAATCACTTGACCCATTGGCTCACTGTGAGCTGGAACTGGGCCTAGACTCCTATTATTACCTCACCTCAGGCATCTTCACTCTAAGAGAGGCCACAGCAATCCTTCAAGTCTCCAGATGTCAGGATTAACTTGAACTCTTTGTTCAAAAATCTTCAAATATTTATGTCTTCCTCTTCCTTCAGTGTTGCTGAATCAATGACCATAGGCCACTTTGAGAAAAGACTGTGGAAATCATTATCTTATACACATGCTATAGTATTATAGGCTTCTTCCTCCTGGGGACCTGGCCTCATAGTCGTTAGGTTCTGTGTCTGAAAATTGACTCACATCCAAAAAGTGGAGAAGAGATTGTGACTTTTTATAAGGGAAGCTTCTCTCAGCCTTCTGATTATCCATCCTTGATATTTAAAAAACCTGTAGAGATTGGGCAATAGCTTTGTTTTCTGTCTTCACTAGGGATGGCTTACTCTTTTAAGCATCTCCATAGCTTTCTAAGGATCAGTCCCCCCTTCGCTGCCACTTTGTACTTGCTGCTAATTACAATTGCACCCATCTTGCTTCTGTTGGTTATGTGCCATCTCCACCCCATCTTTTCTGCACCTTTATTACTTTGGGATCTAAAAATATCCATTGCTATTAGGGAGCCCAGTTCTGTAATGGCATTGCCTGCTGTCAGCCCTGGCTTACAGCAGAAGTCAGCCACCACTGAGCTTCCAAAGATCTTGCTGCCCTTTCACTAGTGCATTCCTTTTTGTTTTGTTAAATAGAACGCTTCCTGAGTCCTCTTGTGGATCAGGGTTACCTGGTGGATTTTCTAGCCTGCCATGAGATACCCTTCTTGCCTACTTTTCTGATGCTTTTGATCTTTCCTTCCACCATGTGCCACAGTATTTTTTCATTACTTAGCATGGGCCATTGCTTTCTCTAACTTCTAAGAGCCATTCAGTATCATGTTATCAGTGTTTAACTGGGTCTTTTCAAAGTGTTAAATTCTGTATATGCCTGTGTCTGTAAATTTCTCCCTTAGTGGCCTTTATGCTCCACCCACTCCACACCCCTTAATCCTTAAATTTTAACCCAAACATACTCTCATGGCCCCTGCAAGTATGTGCTGTCTAGGTCCTGTAGCTCCTTTGTCCCATGGGCCTCTTCTACCTTAGCAGGCCCAGCACTTCCCAGGCATATTATGTTGTGACATAAACCTCATTGTTGTTTTAGTGGCCAGGAGGGAGGTTGGGGCATATCTTGAGTGGAATCCATGCTGGGTTGCAAGACGAAGTCTCTCTGCTTTGTCTTCCACCAAGGGGGGTGCATTAGCCTTTAACAGGGAGAAGTGGGCCAGTTCTGCAGAGGGTTCAGGAGAACCTAGGCTTTCAAGATTGTTGAATGCATCAATCCAGATATCCCCATTTCATGTCTCAAGGTCCCATTCCTTCTTAATCAGGGCCTTGGACTTGATGTAACAGATCTGCCAGGGAGGAGAAACCAGCATTATTGGGAATTATACTACTCTTAGCGGTATGCCTTGGGCTGGATTCTCAATTTTGCCTGCTCTCCAGTGGCAGGAGACAAGAGTTGCTTGATACGCTGTAAAGCCGGCTTTGGCTTTCACACTTAGTCTTCGATTTGTGATGAATTACCCTTATAATTACTATTTCCCCTGTATTTTTTCAATGTCTCATATATCAGACCTCCTAAACATTCCATTTCACTAGCATGCCATCCCAGTTCACCATCAGTGATAGCTTGACCACATGCTAGGGTCTATCTATGCTCCATTTTCTCAGTGATAGAGTCATTATTATAAGCTGATGATCCACCTCTAAAATCCCATTTTTGAAAAAAAAAAAAAAAACGCAAAGTGAGATCACTCAACACACAAGCTGTTGGAGATCAGGTTCCTTGGGAGGGAGATTCTGAGAGAGAAATTTCTCTGTGGGAAGTTTTTTGGGGGAGTAATAAACATAGGACCAATCTCTGTGGGAAAGTGAAGGAAGCAGGAGTGGGCAGAGGGAGTAACTGGTGGGAGGCAGTTACAGAGAAGATCTCAGCCAATGCTATGGTTGGCTCTGGAATGGGGATGGCTCTGCATAGTCCTCTCAAATGGGGGTAGGCGGCCTGGCCTTTATACCCCTGACCAGACAGTGGGTGGGAATTGCTCCCGGAAGGGGATGCAAGCTTAGGTAAGGCACTTCTCTTAGCAGAGGACAATTTCTGCAGCAGGATTCAGCTGGGACCTGTCTGCCACCAACACTCTCAGAGACTGGGAAAATAAGTTCTTCTGTCCGAAAGGGAGGAGGCCTACAACTCAGAGTCCACTACAGAAACAAAAGCAATTTGGAGCTTTGAACCTTAAGTTGCTTACATGAGATACATAAAGTCTAATTTGTTTGCTGCTATATGGAAATATAGAACCAGCTGAAATTGAGGCTAAGACCACTAATGCAAATTTGGAGATAAGAAGGACAATCATTGAATGTTACTCCCATTACATAAATTTGCAGATTCCTCCTGTTGGTGAGCACTACTTTGAAATTCTTTTCTTTTCTCAGTCTAAGAGAGCCTGAAGTAATTAATTCCAACTCACAAAGATCTTTATTCTATATGCTCTATGGTCTATATTCTTAGAGAACACAAGCATCAACAGGTGTGCTACTTGTCCTCCAGGTAGGTAGAGTGCAAGGCTATTCCCGGGCTTGATCAATTGTAAATCCCACCATTGATGTAATGAGAGTATATTGGGGGTGCAGGGAGCAGGGAAAAGAAGGAAAAACAGTACCACATTAAATAAACGTATAAATTATAGTATGCATCTTGATTTCAGAAATGTTAAATGTGCATAATTATGTGCTTCAGTAATGGGTGAGTGCAATGATAAAAAGACAAATTACAGAAAAAGCCAGGGAAGGATAGATCATTCTCCTAGAAATAATAGGAAAAGCCTATGGGAGCGTTGAAATTTGAATAGGGCCTTGAACAAAAAAATATGACACAAGTATGCATGTGATTCTATGGTGATTGACCTTTAATATGTGTGTGTGTATCTGTTCAGGCTCATCTGATCTGGTAGATAAAAAGTACATTTTATTGTTACATTCTTTGTTTTAGCCTCTCTTGTATATTAAATTTGTGGGAGGTCTAATTATTGATCCACTTTCATTATATTGTTATTTAACCATTTAAAGAATATTTGCGTATTTATCATGTTATGGTGCCAAGAGACCTTCCAGCAATAGAAGCCTATTAAAATATCAGTAGAGCAAATGGTGTTTACAATTGCTTTGCTACTTGTTAGCATTTGCTAGTTGAGTGTTGTAGTCCCCTAGTAACAAAAGGGACAAAATAATAAATTTGTAGCTGGTATGACACAGTTACCTCAGATTTTCAGCAAAGCAATGGAGGTAAAGTAATTCTCACTATCACATTTCACATCTGTGAGTGGTAGGACCAGAAAAGGAAGAAATAAAATTGTATAGTGAAACCACAGTGTTTTGGTGAATCTTAAAACATGTTTGAATTAAAATGCCCTTTTCTTCTGCTTATAGAATTAATATATGTTCATTGTGAAAAATTTAGAAAATATTGACAAGTGAGAATTAGGGTGAATTATTCACTCATAATTTGTTGTGAGATACAACAGCAATATAGCTACTGAAAATGGGAATAATGCCACCACAAAGTAATGTTTGAATATTATGATGAAGAACAAAGTCTCTGATTTTAAAAAACAGAAACGACAATACATTCTACAGCTCAAATTTTCTGGAAAATAATAAGACTTCCTCTCTCCCTTCTTTCTCCCCCTCCCCCATTCCTTTTTTGTTTTTTGGAAAGCAGATTAACTCCTTGTGAATAGCATGAACATCCACGTTTAGAAAGCTAATAGAACAAAGAGTCAGGAAGGCTGCCACACTAGCACATGTGAGGCAGTTTTGAACATAATAGGAAACTCAAGATGATTTCAAAATTGGTGTCACTGCACTTATCTGAGAACTATTGTTCTTCCCAAGAAAAAATGCCAGACATTGCCCGTCTGACACTTTAGGGTTGTTTTAGAGCAGCTCTCTTAGGTGTCATTGTTATGGTGATGTATAATGCAAAAGAAGATTTGTTGATTTAGGCAACCACATCACATATAAAAACATCCATTTGTAACCATTTGGCCAGTCTGCCTTTAAAGGGATTTGATTGCATCTACTAAATCTCTCTAAAACTAAATCTCCCTAGAGCTACTTGTGGGCCTGCTCTGTAAATCATATTGGAAAGAGTTAAGATAAAAATGATCAGTGAGTGAAAGTGGAACTTTGGGCAATATACCTATGCAGAAAACACTGATGGTATGATATAGAACAAGAGCCATGTCCTGAAAGTGAGCTATATTCTGGAGGCAGATGGCCAACTGCATGTATGTCATTCACCATAACTTGGTCTAAACTAATTACCTAATGCAAGAAACAGATGTCCAGGGAACCTCATAAACAGAAATGATATATGGGTGACTTTACAGTGTAGCCAAAATTATGGCAGTTATTAAAATGCCATTGGAGTCCAAAAATAGACAAAAAGGCACGTTAAATAATATTTTATAATCATTTTTTCCTCGGGAATCCAAAGAATCTTATCAGCAGTAACATGACCCATGCATATTAGTAACCATAAAATAGGGCTATTTGTGAGATTGCTTACTCTGTGTAGGTCAGCGGGGTGCCATTATTTAAATTACCGCTCTTGCGGACTAAAGCTATCCCTGTGACCTGCAAGCATAAATGTACCTAGGACGGTTTCCATTGCACAGGCAGGATTTGTTCTCTCAGACGCTGCAGCATCTGCTGTATCCTTAAAAGAAAGTCAGTGGGAAAACTAAGACCCAGTATAAGAGGGACAAAATCAGGCTTCTTACCTCCCGATTTAGTTTGGTCTCTGGTAGGTCATATTACCTACGAATATGGTTTGGGTTTATTAGTTCTGCATAATGGAGGGACTCTGATTTGATCAAATAGTAGCCCATATAGTTTAGTAAATCAGCCCTCCCAGTATTTTTGGCTTTTTTTGCTTTGTTTTATTTTTTCCTTATTAAGAAAACATACAGAATAGTAGAGAGAGCACTATAACAAACTGTTACCAATTACCAAGATTTTTATAAGGCTGATATTTTACTTTTATATTTCTTCAGATCCTTTATGGTGGGATGATGGGAAGAGCAAAACACCCTAGATAGAATTGGGAAGGACTTTTCCAAGCCCATTCCCATTCCTCCTTAGGGAATCTTGAAGTTGATGTATTGTATATCCTTTGTATTCATGATTTTACATTTGACTATGTACATGTTATGCACAGACAATATACAGAATAAAATTTAACATTTAACATAAATGGAGTAATTACTATACATATGCACAACTGCCTTTTATATTTGCCATTATGTTTTCAACTCCTATCCACAAGTGGATCTAGAGCTTCATTTTAACTCCAGTTTTGAGTTCTATTATATGAAATATACTTATTCGTCCATTTCTCTATTCATTTCTGCTAAAAATTTTAGAGTTTTGCTTTTTACATTTAAGTCTTTAATCCATTTGGAATGTTTGGGCACAGTGTGAGGTAGGGATCTAATTTAATTTTTTTTCTATGTGTAAACTAATTTACCTATTACCAAATTTTGAATATTCCATTATTTCTTACTCATCTGTAGTGCCACCTGTTTCATATAGCAACTTCCCATACGAAGTAGATAGCATATTGTTATCCTGTCCTTTCTCGATATACCAAAAACTTCTTCCCAGGTCTTCCCCAGCTCAGCAAGGCCAAGTAACTAGTAAAGGCCAATGGACTGGGAACAGAGTTTTGTATGTAAATTCTGGGCTGAGATTGTGAAAAATCCTTGTTCAGTGTTTCAGCTTTTTTCTTTCCCTGTGTTGGCAAGCATGAAAAATGTGTGTTGATATGGTAGATCAACAAATTATTACGGCTCCGTGCGAAGTGGTGATTTCTAATAGGGCGAGGTTGCATCACCTTCTCTTTCTTCTCTTTGACTTTTTACCTTTGCAAATAAATTTTGAAATCATTATCAGGATTAATGAAATTGCTGCTGAGACCATGATTAGAATTTTTTTTTTAAATCTCTGCTTTAAGTTGGGAAGAAATAATGTCATCATTAGATTGACTATTCCATTCATAAGCATGATGCATCTTCTCTATTTACTAGGTTTAGCTATATAACAAAATGCCACTTTTTAGATAAAAAATGTCCAAACAACAAATCAGACTTGCACAAATGAAAAGACATCCCTTGTTTTGCTTAGGATGTCTCAACATCATTAAGATGTTAGCTCTCCCTAAGTTAATTTATAAAATTTATTCAATCCTAATTAAAATACCAATACCAATAAACTCTTTTCTGGTGCTGGATAATCTGATAGTAAACTTCATATGGAAAAATAAACAAACAAGAATAGCTAGAAAAACACTAAAAAGGAAGTGCTATAGAGAGAACTAACTTTACCAGATATCAAAACACAGAACAAATCCTCTTTGATTAAAATAGTGTGGTACTGGTGCATGAATAGACAGGCGGAATGGAACAGAATGGAAAGTTCATAAATAAACACAACTACATATAGAAATTTAGTATATGACAGAGATGGTATCTCAAATCACTGGGCAAAGATCAGCTTTTTTTTTTTAACCAGATGGTGGTAGGACAACTGGATAGTCAACTTGGGAAAAGAAAACATTAGATTCATTGCTCATACTATACACAGGAATGAACTCTAAATTGATAGATCTAAATGTAAAAAAAAAAAAACTGTCTAGAAGGAGACATGGATAAATTCCTCCATAACACAGTTGTAGGAAAAGGCTTCATAACTATGACTCAAAACCAGATAGAGTAAGAGAAAAGACTGATAAGCTGAAAACATTCTGTAACACAACTGGACAATATTATTAAAAATATCAATGTTATGAAAGACAAGGAAAGACTAAGATTTTGTTACAGATTAAAGGAGATTAAAGTGACATGATAGGTAAATGAAATTCATGATCCTGGATTGGATCCTGTACTGGAGGGAAAAAATGCCTTAAAGTACATTACTGGAACAATGGGGAAATTTGATGTATGAACTGTAGATTAGATACAAACATTGTATCATTTTTGGTGTTGATAACTGTGCCATACTGTAGTTCCACAAGAGAGTATCTTTCTTCTTAGGAAATAAAAACTAAAACTAAAATATTAAAGGAGAGAGAGAGAGCTAGAGGGAGGGAGAGGAGAATGACATAAGAAATGTGGTAAAATGATTGAAATTGGTGAAACTAGTAAAGGAAATTTTCTGCATTATTCATACAAGTGTTCTTTAAGTTTGAAATTATTTCACATAAAAAAGTTGAAAAGGTTGAATGATTATTAAACTTTTTAAGGCTAAATCAAGGGAATCGTGTGTAGCTCAGTGGTTGAGCACCTGCTTCCCCTGTACCAGTTCCCGGATTCAATCCCCGGTACCTCCTTAAAAAAAAAAAAAAAAGGGCTAAATCAAAATGACTGTTTATTACCAAAGATGACTGGAAAAGCCATAGGACCTAGCTGAGGTATCATCCAGGAACAGGAAGCAATCCAGTTCACAAGAATGAGTTTGAAGAAACTGGAAAAAGAATAAGATGTGTCTCTTTTCTGCTAATGAGTCTAGTTTAATCAATAAACTAGTCATATGAGCTTGGCCATGAAAGAATTTTTAATTTATTAAATAATTTAAAATATGTAGTGTTTCATACATAAAAAAAGATACATATACACATCTACATATACAAATGATAAATGTAGGGCAGTGATTCTTAATTAGGGGCAATCTTTGTCCCCCAGGGGACATCTGGCAATGTCTGGAGACATTTTTGATTGTCACAACTGGGAGGATGGTGGCACTCACATCTAGTGGGTAGAGGCCAGGGATGCTGCTAAATATCCTATAATGCACAGGACAATCTCCCACAACAAAGAATTATCTGGTCCAAAATGTCGGTAGTGCTGGGGTTGAGAAATCCTGCTGTAAGGTTTTGTCATTCCTTTTCTTATAATTTGACTCCACACATGTGGATCCCTAAAAATATATAGTTTTGCATGTTTTTAAACTTTATATAAATGGAATCTTGTAGTATGTTTTTTCATATTATATTTATATGATCCATCTGTGTTGAAGTGTGAAGCTGTAGTTCATTTAGTTGATTCATTTTCACTGCTGTATAGTATTCCTTGGTGTGAATATAACACAGTTTATTCAGTGTCATGTTGATCAATTAGGTTGTTTCCATTTTCTGCTATTATGGACAATTTTCTGTGTAAATTATTGCATGTGTCTTTGGATGCACAAGCATAAGCTTTCTTTATGGTATATACTTGGAATTAAATTGCTGGGTCACAGGGTGTGTGTATTTTTTTAAGTTACTAGAAAATGTCAAAGTGGTTGAAGCGTTATACCTTCCCACCATAAGTTTTCCTGATGCTTCATATCCTTGCCAACACATGGGACTGTACAACTTTATAATTTCTGTCAATCTGGAGAGTAAATTGTATTCATTGTGGTTTCAATATGCATTTCTTCAAATTCTAATAAGACAGCAATATTTTTTATGTTTATTGGTTATTTGTGTTTCCACTTCAGTGAAATGCTTGTTTTTGCCTTTTGCCCATTAAGCTGCTTGCCTTTGTCTTTTTCATTTTTAGGAATTTCTAAATATTCTGGATACTAATTGTTTGTTTACTATATGGTTTGCAATTATCTTCTACCAATTAGTAGATTGTTTTCACTTGTTAAATAATGTCTTTTAATGTCTAGATGTTTTAAAGTTTTATGTAGTTGAAAATAGCAATATTTTCTTTATGGTTTGTACCTTTTTGGTCTTATTAAAGAAAATGCTTTCCTTACCTAAATTTATAAAGAAAAGTGTAATTTGAAACTTTAACCTGCTTGAAACAGATTTTTGGCTATATTGTCAGGGATCCAGTTTCATATTTTCAGTATACCTAGCCAATTGTCAAACCACCATTTATTAAAAAATCCATGCTTTACTCACTAATATGCAAAGTTCTCTCTGTTATAGATCAATTTTCCACATACATGTGAATCTATTTCTAGTCTCTTTCTATTTTTTTTTTAAAGATTTATTTATTTATTTATCCCCCCCTTGCTGCTTGTGTTTGCTGTGTCCATTCGCTGTGTGTTTTCTCCGTGTCTGCTTATCTCCCCCTTGCCGTGAGGTCCTGCTGCTTCAGCCCACCGCGCCACGCGGGCTGGCCTGCCCTCACAAGGAGGCCCCGGGAAGCGAACCCAGGGCCTCCCATATGGTAAATGGGAGCTCTATCGATTGAGCCACACCCGCTTCCCTCTCTATTTTGTTTTATTGGTTTGTTTGTCTATCCCACATCAATGCCACGCTGTTTTAATAACCACAGCTTGGTATCTGCTAGGACAAGTCACCCAACCTTTTTATTCAGAAGTTGTTGTTGCTTTTAAATCTATTCTTGGCCTTTTGTTCTTAAAAAAAAAAATGTTTAGAATCAACTTGTCAAGATCCATGGAAAATCTTGTTGATATTTTGTTTGGAATTGCATTGATTCTTTATATAGATTTGGAGATAATTGTTACCTTTACAATATTTACTTTCTTACTGCAGAGTGAAGTAAATATCTCCATTCACTCAGTTTTTCTTACATGTCCTAGCAAGTCATCCAATTATTTTTATCCATTGATTCTATATTTGTAGTTGGAGGCCCTTATGCCACATCCATCTCACATGCCATATTGATTGGTAATATCCTCAAATTCTGGTAAACCATAAAGCAGATCAATATTTTTTATCAGATTCCTCAAGAAATTTATTCTTTTCTTGTGATCAATGTTGATGGTTACAGCTATACATAGAAAGGATTAAATAAACTGAATCTGCAAAGAAATTTCAGGTTACTGAAATTAAGGTGCATTGAGACAATTTATGATCTAACTTGAGGCATTTCTATTTTCTTTAATTTTTCATTTTGAAATAATTTCAAATTTACAGGAAAGTTGTGAACATAATACAGAGAGCTCCAATACCCCTTACTCAGCTACCCAGATTTACCAACATTTAATATTTTTTCACATATGTTATATCTATCTATTTATCTATCTATCTATCATCTATCTAATCTATCATCATCTATATATGTTTATCTAGTCTATCATCTCACTGAAACTTTTCAATGTATGTCACAGTCATCGTGACGATATAAGAAAATTCTGCAATGCAATACCAATATATTACTTAAGAAAAGTAACAGTAATATCCTAAAACCATCTACTATTCACTCAGTATTCAAATTTTTCCAATCCTCTCCACCCCCAATATCTTTTAAAGCTGGTCTTTTTGAACCAGGAGCCAGCCAGGGTTTACATATTACATTTAGTTACTGTTCCTTTAGTCTCTTTTCATCTAGAATAGTCAAACTACCATCTTCCCTGCCCCCCTGAGATGGCTCCCTCGTCTGTCTGCTCGTTGTCTGCTCATTGTGTCTGCTCATTGAGTCTGCTTATTGTCTGCTCCACTTCTTTAGAAGGCACCGGGAACTGAACCTGGGACCTCCCATGTAGGAGGCAGGTGTCCAACTGCTTGAGCCACATCCGCTCCCCGCTACCATCTTTTTTAATCCTTGAATTTTTAAGAAACCAGATGAATTGTTTTATAGAATAACTCACATTCTTGTTTTGTTAGCTTGTTTCCTTGTGATATTTAACTTGTTCCTCTATCTAATGTTATTTCCAGTAAACTGCAAGTTGGTGTAAAAGACTTGTTGAGATTCAGGTTAACATGGTTGACAAACATACACAGGTGCTGTGTATTTCACATTACATCACATCAGGAAACACTTAATGCTAGCTTGTCTCATTATTAACAATGCTAAGTTCGATCTCTTGGTGTTGACAAGTCAGATATCTCCTGTATAAAGTTTCATTTTCTACTCTGCCATTAGCAAATAATCTCAGGATGATTCTTTGACACTGTGCAAATATATTTTTCCCCTACACCTGTTACCTAATTATTTTACCTTGAGCTGATGACCCATGCCCAATTATTTCACTGGAGATGGGAAAATGGAGATTTCTAATTCTACGCAGCCTTCTAGTTTTATTACCCAGCATTTTTCTTTAGAGGAGGACTTTATTATCATCTAGGAATGAATTTTAATTGTTCCTGAACAATCAGACTAAATTAAAACACAGATTTTTAACCTGGTGCTCCACAGATACACTTCAGGAGTATTGTGAATCTCCTGAAGTTGTATGCAAAATTGTATATACATGTACGTTTTTCTTGGGAGGACGTCCACGGTATACTCAGATTTTCAAAGGTGACTGTGATTCCCCAGAAGATTAAGAACTCCTATTCCAAACTTTTCTGGTTATATAGTGTCACATATGGAGTTCTCGGTTGACTAGGAGTACAAGAACCGCAACCATGTTAGAAATGTCATCATGCTCTGTTTCAGAATGTATATTACATAAAGGCCAAATAGGAGTTATCATAATAGGGAAAGTAAAGGGAAATGAATACAACTATTAATTAGGATCTAGTTGATGGTGCTATTGTGAAGGATAATTTCTTGACAAATAATATTCAGTATCTTGATCACAAGGGAAAATGGGCTATGCTGGGTTCTTTGTTAGTCTGTAAGTTTAAACATACCCCCAAAATTAAAGCATCATCATTTGCTGACAGACACTAATGACTCTGGTGCTGACAGGTTAGCTTAATTCAAGCATTTCATAGATGATTAAAGTTAATGAGTGAAGTGTAAGCAGGACTCTACTTAATGAACGTGATAATTGTTTTTCTTGCTGCAAATATTAGTGCTGCTTTTAACTACAATATACAGAAGATTAGGAGCCAATTCATTATACTTTGTTCAATGAGTTATATTTATACATTCTAATGGCATTGTTAAATTCACAGAGTACTCTTCTTAATATTCAAAGCATTATAGCAGAGCATACTATTTCAAGCTCAAATCAGTCCTTTATTGGGGGAAGGTAGGAATAACATGCCCTGACTCCCCCATCTCAATTACACTCAGCCATTACCATTATTCTGTTTTATGAATAAATGAATGAATTTTCACAAACTTCCGAGTTCATAACACACTTTCATCATTGGTCTCTGTTCTTTTTTTTTTTTTTTT
>JAQZBX010002395.1:0-13466 GCA_029593785.1 Cabassous unicinctus | reverse complement strand
CGCCAACTTAGTTCCTGGTTTTTTTGGCATGTCTCATCTTGGCTCTCCCTTGTGTCACTCTCCTGTTACATCATCACCTTGCTGTGTGGCTTGTGGGGTCTGGCGGCGCACCCATGCATGGGGCCTAGCGGCCCACTTGCTTTCCATATTTTTCTCTTTTTAATTTTTACCAAGAAGTCCTGGGGAATGAACCCAGAATCCCTCCATATGGGAGACAGACGCCCAACCATTTGAGCCACATCCACCCACCTGCTATATCTCTTAAGGTTGACCAAAGATAGCTAGAGTTACAGTCATTTCCCATACAGGATGGTCATATAATAAATCAGGCTTGGTTTATCACCAGCATTCTAAAAACCAGACCTAGGGAGAAAATGTAGATCTGGGAACATATGCATGGTTTCTAATATAGCGAATGTTTAGCCTACCCTGATTATCACAAAATCAGGTATTCTGTTTTCTTTAGCACACTTATCACATAAAGAATGCATAAGATCTTTTTTTTTTTGAATAAATTTGTAGTGGTGCATAAGTCCCTTAGAACTCAGGATCTCTTTTCCTCATCATTTCCCCCATATCCACAAGCCAGTGACTCTCAAATTCAGTGTGTGTGGGGTGGATGTGGCTCAAATAGATGGATGTCCATCTCCCACGTGGAGGGACCTGGATTCGATCCCCGGACCTCCCAGTAAAAATAAAGAAAATATAGAAGGCGCGTGGGCTGCCAGGCCCTGTGAGTGGGTGCTCCGCCAGGCTCTACGTGCGGGTGCACTGTCAGGCCCTATGCGCGGGTGAGCCCCTCAGGCCCCACACGCGGGTGCGCCATCAGGCCTGCAGAGCTACGCAGCAAGATGATGACGTAACAGGAGAGTGACACAAGGGAGAACCAAGACGAGATGTGCCAAAGAACAGGAAATGAGGTGGCACAGATGGTAGGACGCCTCTCTCCCACATTGGAGGTTCCCAGAATCAAATCCTGGTGAAGACAGGAAGAGAAGGATGGGAAGAGAGGGTGGGAAACAGATACAGAGAATTGTCCAGTGAATGAACACCACATAAAAAATAGCAAAAACGGGGTGGGGGTGGGGAATGGATAAAAAGTAAATAAATAAATAAATGTTTAAAAAAATTTCAGTGTGTGCCTGGCCCACCCCTAGAATTTCTAATTCAGTGGGTCAGGAAAGATCCCAGCATTCAAGCTGGGATTTAAAGGGCAAGGAGGAGCCCAATTTTACGGGAATTTGAGGAAGAGGGAACAGCAGGTGCAAAGCTCTGAGGAAAGAGCTGTAGTATTTGAGTAACAGAAGGGAGGCTGCTGTGGCTGAAGCTTGGTGTGTGAGGTAGAAAGAATCCCAGGTTGACATTGAAGAGGCGGCAGGGGGTGCGTCAGGCAGCACCTGATGAGCCATGATGAGGAGGTTAGACTTCTTCCTAGTACGATGGGAAGGCACTGGGAGGCTTTTAGCAGGGGAGAAACCTGATCTGATTCACATTTTTAAAAACATTCGTTCAGGCTGCTGTCTGGAGAGAGCCTTGTAAAGGGACAAAAATAGCAATGAGTCACTCTTCCCCTTCTTCGGAAACTATCACCTGCTCTATACCTGTCCTCCCACTGCATTTTCTGACTCCAAAGCTGCCTAGAACTATAAAGTGGTTTGTTGCCATTATAGTAGACAAATCAGTATAGTGTCTGCCTCAATCCCAAACTTGGAGGGGAAAACTCAAGCTCACATTCCCTGCTTACGGAGCAGCCCACATAATTCTTCACGTAGGGGAATTGCACATTCTGCCGCACCTGCCCTCCTTCCCTGGTCCAGCTGATTGGACCAGGAGAGACACCAGGGTAGCCAGAATACAGGCCGGCCAGGGGTCTGTGATGTTCCCAAGGCAGGGGTTTGCCCGGCAAGGTTAATGACAGTGAACAAATCACTCCAAATAACAACAGACGGTGGCAGGACTAGATGCTTAACAGTTACACAGAGGAACGTCATGAGCCAGGAGAGGCCATGAGGGCAGAATATGAGGCAGAGGTAGAAGTGAGCAGAAATTACTGGTGAGCAGAAGAGGCAGGAGGAAGATACCCAGAGCAGAGGGGGTTGCTTGGTTGTGACAGAATAGGTAAAAGCAAGGCAAAGAGATGCTGGGTGCCCAGACAGGTGGAGAACCGAGTGACCTCTGCAGCTGGGAAGTGGAATGAGAGAAGCTAAAGGAACCACGGTCCGCAGGGGAGTGCCGGATCCTCACAGGTCCTCCATCTCAGGCGGCACGAGCAAGGCCTGGCTGGGCCCCCCTTCCTGGGTTCTCTCCCTTGACGGTCCCCTTCTGTCATGCCTGAAAATACCTTCCCGTTGCCAGAAAAGAAACCTGATGACCACACCCCGCTTACAAATGTCCTTGTTTACTAGAATTCCTTTACATCTTTCAGATGCACCACTCGGAAAATTCAACACTGCTCTATCATAGTTTAGGTTAGAATAAATATCTTCATTTAAGTTGAACTTTAATGTAGCTTTGCCTTTGGAGAAAGAAGAAAATACCTTTAGTACTAAAATATAACAGCAACCAAATGACTGTAAATTACTATAATTTAATTTTCTTTAATTTAGAATTTAAAAAAAATCCCTCCTAAAATAACAATTTCTAATTCATTGAGCTATATACTTCTGATTTATGCACTTTTCTGTATATCAAAAATCTAAAAGTTGTTCTAAACTATTTTCTCATGAGTGTAAAAAACATGCATGACCTTTCAGTTTAAAACCATAACCTTTAGGAAATAGTCTCAAATCCTTAGAAGGGCATACAAGGCCCAGCTCTTCAACTTCCTCTCTTGGCCTGCCTTCTTTTCCTTTCTATCTGTACAGAACAAAGGTTCTCTTCTATCTGTATGGAGCTACCTGTCTCATACCTTGTGCAATTATTGCACACACCGGGCTCACTTCTGCACTGGGAGGCTTCCCTCTGACGCCCTCCTCTGTAGTAGGAGCCAGTCCCTTCCTCCGTGCCTGAGCACACCATAAACTCGTTTCCTCCACATTGTCATGTGTTCCACTGGAATCTTCTGCTTACTTGTCTGCTCTGGACTAGGCTCTGTGCACCCAGAGGTTCACAATAAATGTTTACTGAATGAATGACTGACTCTACGAAGTCCCATGCTGCTGTCTCAAACAGAGGTATGACTTGGGGTTGCCTCAGGAAGACAGATTCTGTACCCTCAGTATTTTTAATATAGAAAATGCCGAAGATCCTTCTGCACAGATGATTCCTAAATAAAGTTGTGCATGGGTGGCATGCTCCATGAAGTTCCAGAATTTCAAACAATCTCCCCTCCTGGGTCCCACCTAGAAAGGGAAAGAGTGTTGTGTAAGCCTTTACTCATGTAGCATAGATGAGGAGACCAAATACTTGATCTGTCCCAGGGAGCACAGTGTATTTCTGGTCTCTCTGTAGTCTGGCATTGATAATTTTTTAATCCTTTGATTGGAGTACATTTCCCAACCCTTAACATCTACCCTTTTTCCATGGCTGTCACCCACTTCTCCTGTGAGACCTAAGTCTTACATGTAACCTCCTCAGAAGTGTTTTTTCCCTGTCAGGGCAGCTTGCTCCTTTCCTTCAAAGCACTAAGCACAGTGGTACTTATATATTTATTTCTTTACTCTCTCTCCTGAATTCTACAGTGAGTTTCACAAGGGCAGAGATGGGGTCTTTTCTACTTACTACTGCACATAGGCCTCCAACAGGCACCTGATGAGCATTTGATGGCGTGTGTTTGGGATGAACTTCTCTCTGAATCAGTGTCATGCTACTAAATGAAATGCTCAACCTTGAAAAAAAGCGCATAATTTAATTCTCAAAAAACATGCTTGGAGTTAGGAATTGCTATCGCCATTTTACTGATAAGAAAATAAGTTCAAAGAGAGATTGATTTGATCAAAATAACAACTGATGATAGGGATAAAATATTTTGTCTAGGTTTTCTGACAGGAAGTATGGTTTTCCCCTCTATAATTATCAGGAGTGCTGAAATATGGATCACTGTTCAGAAGTTCACTCCAGTGCAAATTCTTTTCCCCTTGCTCTGGTTGGTTAACACTGGAGAAGAAAAAGCACATCAACAGGGCCACAATGAAATGACTAGAGAAATGATTCAACTGGCTTATTGAACATGTTATGTTTTCCTTCAAATCACTATAGTAACACAATTATAGATTTGTCTTATAACACCTTGAGAAAAATCTATAATTCACATCACAGAAAACCTCTCTGTAGTCTTACTTATGTGCTGTTTTGTCTTCAGGAAGCTTTTCTTAGCTGATTTGATAAGGGTTGACATTGAGGCCTTAGCAGTAACAAGAAAGAAGAGAACTCAAATGTAGAATTCAATTCAGTCAAGATTTTATTATGGGGTGAGAGCCAATCAAGATGAATCTCTGAGTTCATTATTCTAGTTTTTAAAATACCTTGTCACAATAAATAGCAGAAAATATTTCATTTTCAAATATTATACATACATGGTGCTATACATATTAATGTAAAGCACCATGACTCAGAAATTGTAGCTACAGTATCTAAACATTATGGCAACAACTGCTATAGGAATGCATGGTGCTAGTACAAGCTTCCATGAATTATGATCAGCAAATGTCACTGCATCATGTCTCTGTGGATTAAAAGGTTGGAAATGTCCATGGACCACCACTCTCCACCCATGTTAACATTTTTCATTGTGGTCACCTATTTATAATGTAAAATTACTAATTTTAACCATTTTAAATGTAAAATCATTGGCATTAATTCACAGTGCTGTGCAATCATCAACAACAGCCAGTACTAAAACTTTTTTTTATCACCCTGTACCCATTAAACAATAACTCCCCATTCCCCACGTCCCCAGCCCCTGGTAACCTCTAATCTACTTTCTGTCTCTTATGTTTTGCTATTACAGATATTTCATAAAGTAGAGTCATACAATAGTTGTCATTTTGTGTTTGGCTTATTTCATTCAACATAATGTTTTCAAGGTCCATCTATGTTGTAGCATGTATCAGAACTTTGTTTCTTTTAAAGTTGAATAATATTTCATTATATGTGTATACCACATTTTGTGTATCTGTTTATGTGTTAATGGGCACTTGGGTTGCTTCTACCTTTCAGCTACTGTGATTAATGTTGCTATGAACTTTGGCATACACATATCTGATTCCTGTTTTCAATTCTTTTGGCTATATATCTAGGAGTGGGATTGATGGGTCTATGTTTTAAGTTTTTGAGGAACTGCCAAACTGTTTTCCACAGCTTCTGCACCATTTTACTTTCCCACCAGCGATGCATGAGGGTTCTTATTTTTCCACATCCTCACCAGCACTTATTTTCTGTTTTTAAAATAGTTGCCCTCTGTAGCAGTTTGATATTATTTATGAATTCCAAAAAAAGATATTGTAGTATGTTTGTAAACTGGTCTGTTCCTCTGGGTGTGATTAAATTATGAATAGGGCTACTGGGCTACGTCAGTAGGCCCTTTGGTGCCAGGGGCGGGGACTCATAGATAAAAGACATGGCAAAGGACAGAGTTGGAGTTCTGATGCTGAGTTTTGAGCTGGAGCCCAGGAAGTGAACACACAGGAGAAGAACACAGAGGAATAGAGATGGCTCTTTGACATGACAGAAGCCCTGGGGAGAGAGACAGAGCCATTCGCCTGATAGTCTGCAGCTGGCCTTGTGGAGAAAACGGAGGCACTAAGCCCAGAGAAAAATGAGCCCCAGGAAGAGAGGAACCCAGGAAGCCTGAACCCTGGCAGATGTCGGCAGCCATCTTGCCCCAATAGTGGCAATAGAGTTTGGTGAGGGAAGTAACTTATGCTTTATGGCCTGGTAACTGTAAGCTTCTACCCCACATAAATACCCTTTATTAAAGCCAACAGATTTCTGGTATTTTGCATCAGCACCACTTTGGCTGACTAATACACCCTCCTAGCAAATGTGAAATGGTATCTCATTGTGGTTTTGATTTGTATTTCTTTAATCACTAATGATGCTGAGTGTTTTTCTTGAGCTTATTGATTACTGGCATATCTTCTTTGGAAAAATGTCTATTCAAATTCATTTCCCATGTTTTACTTGGATTGTTTGTCTTTTTTGTTGCTGAACTATAGGAATCTCTATTATACATTCCGGATATTAAGCCCTTATGAGATACAGGGTTTCAAAATATTTTCTCCCATTCTGTAAATTGCCTGTTCACTTTTTTGATAATGTCCTTTGAAATACAAGTTTTTAAGTTTGATGAAGTCCAATTTTTCTGTTTTCTTTTGTTGCTTGTGCTTTTGGTGTCATATATAAGAATTTTATTGCAAGAGTTTTATGGTTTTGGCTCTTATATTTAGGTTATATATTTAAGCTTTATATTTGATGGGAAGTAGGGGTCCAATTTCATTCTTTTGCATGTGGAAATTCAGTTTTTCCAGCACCATTTGTGCTTGAATGGACTTGGCACCTTTGTCCAAAATCAGTTGGCCATAGATGTATGAATTTATTTCTGGACTTTCAATTCTATTCCATTGTTATCTATGTCTATCCTTATGCCAGAAGCACATTGTGTTGAATACTGTAGCTTTGTAGTAAGTTTTGAAATCAGGATGTATTTATCCTCCGAGTTTGTTCATATTTTTCAAGATTGGCTATTTGGGGCTCTTTGCAATTGCATATGAATTTGAGGACTGGCTTTTTCATTTCTGCAAGAAAAAAAGGTTGTTGGAATTTTGATAGGGGTTACATTGAATCTGTAAATTGCTTTGGGCCGTACTGATATCTTAACCATATTGCCTTACAATTCACTTATTTAGGTCTTCTTTAATTTCTTTCAGTAATGTTTTATAGTTTTCAGTATACAAATATTTCACCACCTTGGTTAAATTTATTCTTAGGTATTTTATTCTTTTAGATGACATGGTGGTTAATTTTACATGTCAACTTGGTTAGGCTATGGTGTCCAGTTATTTGGTCAAACACTTGCCTTATTGTTACTGTGGAGGTATTTCATAGATGGAATTAGCATCTGAAATGAGTTGGCCTTAAGTAAAGGCAATTGCCCTTCATAATGTGGGTGGGCCTCCATTCAGTTGGAGGTCTTAGCAAGAACTGAGGATTCCAGGGATCAAAAGAAATTCCACTTTAACATTATTTTCTCCACTCTTTCCTAAGATTTCAGCTTAAGGAATTTGGACTCAAGAATTCAACACCACTCTCACTAAAGTTTCCAGCTTCCCCTACAAATTTGGACTTGCCAGCCCCCACAATTGCATGAGCCAATTCCTTATAAGTGTGTATTCACACACACAGACACACACACATATCCTGTTGGTTTTGTTTCTCTGGAGAACCCTTATTGATACAGTTGCTATTGTAAATGGAATTGTTTTCTTAATTTCCCTTTTGGATTGCTCATTTCTGGTGTATAAAAATGCAACTGGTTTTTGTGTGTTGCTCTTGTACTTTGCCACTTTGCTGAATTTGTTGATTTGTCCTAGTAGCATTTTCTAGATATAAGATCATGTTAACTGTGAATAGAGATACTTTTACTTCTTCCTTTTTAATTTGTATGCCTTTTGCGTCTTTTTCTTGACTAACTGTTCTGGCTAGAATTTCCAGTACAATGTTGAATAGCAGTGGTGAAAGCAGTCATCCTTGTTTTGTTCCTGATTTTAGGAGGAAAGCTTTCAGTCTTCCACTATTGTGTATGATGTTAGCTGTAGGTTTTTCATAAATGCCCTTCGTCATGTTGAGAAAGATCTCCTCTATTCCTAGTTTTCTGAATTTAAAAAAAAAAATCATGAACAAGTATTGGATTTTGTCAAATGCCTTTTCTGCATCAGTTGAAAGGATCAGGTGGTTTTTCCCTTCATTCTAATAATGTGGTGAATAACATTGATTTTCTTACATTGAATCACTTTTGCATTCCTGGGATAAATCCCACTTGGTTGTGGTGTAAATCCTTTTTATATGCTCTTGTATTTGGTTTGCTGGTATTTTTCAGTAACTCTGCCTCTATACTCATAAGGGAAATTTGTCTATAATTTACTTTTTGTGTGTGTGATGTTTTTATCCGGCTTTGGTATCAGAATAATGCTGGCCTCATTGTATGAATTAAGAAGTGTTCCCTCCTCTTCTATTTAGGAAGAGTTTGAAAAGGATTGGTGCAATTTTTCTTTAAATGTGTGGTAGAATTCACCAGTGAAGCCATATGGTCCTGGACTTTTCTTTATTTGAAGGTTTTTGGTTATTGATTGAATCTCTTTACTTGTTATATGTCTGTTGAGGTTTTCTATCTCTTCTTGAGTCACTTTATGTAATTTGTGTGTTTCTAGGATTTTTCCCCTAGTCACCTAGATTTTTTATTTTTTGCATACAATTGTTTATAGTGTTGTTTATAATCATTTTTATTTCTGTGGGGTTGGTAATAATGTCTCCCCTTTTGTTTCTGATTTTAGTTATTTGCCTCTATTTTTTTTCTTTATTAGTCTAGGTAGATTTGTCAAATTTATTGATATTTTCAAAGAACCAACCTTTTGTTTCTTATTGATTTTCTAGTCTATATTTCATTTTTTTCATCTCTGATTTTTATTATTTCCTCTTTTCTGCCCACTTTGGGTTTAGCTTGCTGTTCTTTTTCTAATTCCTCAAGATGTAAAATCAGATTATTGATTTGAGATCTTTCTTCTTTTTAAAAAATTTTCAAACAAAATAATTTTTAAAAATTAAACAATTTCTTTGCACTGTTCTAAATATTAATCAAGCCATTATCTTATAAGACTTATTTTCTTTATAAAGGAAAATATCCAATCTTGGTTTTAAAAGAAGCAAACCAGGAAGCTACATTTGAGATTAGATATAATATACAGCCTATGCAGCCATAGTTTCCACTGTTATTATTACACAGGTAATAATAGCATACTTCAGGTGAAGCCTGGAGTCTTGTATTTGTTTTATGCATATTGGATTTTGTTCTGTTACTTGGTAGGGAATTATACTCCCTTGGGTCAGCTGTGTTCATTGGTCAGAATAAATTCCATCACCTGACACCAATCTGATTAATCACAGACTAGCTTGAATAAGTAAGATAATATAAAGACAAAAATATCTGAATGATAAACATTGTTTATGTATGTATGCTAGTCAATAATATCGAAGAGATTTGAGATATTCTTCTGAGTTTAAGATATGTGAAACAGTCTATCATAAAGGATGAAATTCTCCTATATGAAACACTTTATCCCAAGGGAAACAGTGTATAAACCAAGTGGTACATCTTATACTGATATTCTTAATGCCTCCACCCTAAAAGAGTTTAGGTTTCCCCAAGAATGAAAGACTTTTGGGACATTTCATGATTATAATCTATCAATACAGCACAGAATTTGGTTTCTAGAATTAAAATTCCTAATTCAATGAATTAAAAATCACTTACTCCGTGAGTTAAATGTTATATTTCAAAACAAAACCTAACAGTTTATTAGCTGCTCTACATAATAAGCAGCTAGTTATAGTCCCTTTGAGAAAAATGACTTTATACAATTAGATACATCCATTTAGATTTCATTAAGGATCACTGAAGGGACAGATTAGACTGAAACCTTTGTGATGCTCTTTCTACTTCTAAATGGATGATGTATAGGGTTATAATTGTTCGCACATTTACAACCATTTCATCTCTTTTTTCCAGTTAGGACTTGAGGGATGTTCTGAGACAAAATTGGCGTCAATGATCAGGTTATTTCAAGTGTCAGAATTCAAATTGCTATTCTAAAATGTTATTAACAAACAATACTGTGATTTAAAAGTGCTTTTAAATCTGAAACTTTGAAACAATAGCATACAGAGATGGGATAACCTGTAATATTCCTGTGCAGTATTTTTCATATCTTTAAGCATCATAAAGTCAACAGAAATATAACCTATTTACAGTGCTATTTGCTATTTCTGCAATTTGAAGCAACTTACATGGTGTTAATCCTATATTAACGGCTGCCTTTTTTATCTTTATGAATGGAAATATTTAGGCATTTCACATGCTTTGTAAAACCATGTCTGAAAACTTCCAATTCCATTCTTTATCTGAGAGGCAGAAATTTACAATTGTTATCAAACAATTGTCTTTTTGAAACACCTTAAGTATTGTATTAATTACTAGTATATATTTGATTCTTAGCCAGCATATGAAACTGCAAGGCACTATTCTTTCTTACTGGAAAATCAACTGCATATTATGGTACAGTATGTGCAAATGTATATACTGAAAAACTGCAAAATATTAATCAAAATCCACTTTCAGTTTGCTAAATAATTTCTTGGTGGAACCACTGAGGGAAATATAGCATCCTCATGACCAAATCATGAATCTCTTTAGAATCAATTCTTATAAAGGCAGTTTTGATTATGTTGATCCAAGTAATGCAGTGGTGGCAAGTTGGGTAAAGGCAAAGTTTTACTTTGGGTTTCCCCAAATGCTGTCTTACTTCATTTAGAAGGGCTTGGGAATACCCAAGAATTATCTTCCAGAGAATTTCTGCCAGAAGAGTTGTGTTCCTGAAGGTTTGCACCATCATTAGGAATGGATCTCCCATTATCTGTCCATGATTGGATAATTGGTTTCTCGGACAAAATCTTTATGTCTCCTGGTAAAGGTGAAGATGTGGTATGACAGCTTTGCATTTAATGAGAGAGGGGTATATCTTTTTATATGTTATAGGAAAATTCATCAAGTGTACTTTCGTGTTATCTTTTCCAAGGGTTTCAACACATCCTACTGGGGCATAGGATTTCTTGATTGCAGTTGGGGTTTTCAGTTTTCTTAGTAGTTTGGCTTGTACTTGAGTCACCAGATATAAATTAGACATTTCTCTCTTCAATACCAGTAAGCCTGTTGTATATTATCACTTGAAATGCTTAGTCTATGGCGATCTCTACTCTTCAGATTGTCTTCCTGAGACAGATTCATTTGTTTGGATTTTTGCAGCTCTATTTTGAGATCATTACATTCTTTCCTTATCAGTTCCAGCTCTTGTTCCAAACCATGGATCTTCAAGTCACAGCTCAACTTTTCCACCCCTCAGTTAGATGAAGGGACATTTAATTTCCTCATGACTTGCTGAGATTCCACTTCTGTTCTTAGCTGGAGGAGTACTACTTCTTTAGATTGTAGCTGTTCATTTAATACTTTCCAAGACTCAGAGTTGTCTTTATTCATTTTATCCAATTTGCTCTTCAGATTATCTCTGTCAATGCAGACCTCTTGATATGCATGATAGGCCTTATTTACTTGTTCTTATCCCACAGAACTTGTTTCTTCATCTAATCAAGACCTTATAAGCTTTTTTTCTTCCAAAAATCTAACTCTTTTCTTTTAAATAGAGTTCTCTTTTTCTAAGTCCTTAAGTTTTTTTTTTTTAAGAAACTTTAGATTACATAAATGTTACATAAAAAATATAGAGGATTCCCATATACCCCACCCTTCCCCTCCCACACTTTCCCCTTAAGTTGTTTTTTGATGTCTTCATATACAGTGACAAGGGAAAAATGTGAAGCAACAGATTCATCTCCTGAATATATTGAGACTGGAGTCACTGTATGTCTTCTGTGGGCTTTTTCGTGATTCAGAATGCAGATATCCTCTTCTACCAGTTCATCCATGAGGCCCAGAGCCAGGTTATATAGGACCACCCCCAGGGACACTGAGTTTCGATTCCCCAGTGTTTGGAAAAGAACTGAGAACAACAGGGTTGTCAGAGGTCAACACGGACATGGCCACTTCCTCCAGTGAAGGCAGCTGCTCCAGAAGTGCCATGGAGATTTCCATTTCTTTTGCTTCACTGGCACCAGGCCTGACCTGGCCCTGTCCCTTGACAGGGACCCAGGAGGTCCTCTTCTTTTTAATGCAGGTATTTACAGCTATAAATGTCCCTCTAAGCACTGCCTTTGCTGCATCTCATAAGTTTTGGTTTATTGTGTTTTCATTTTCATTCATCTCTAAATATTTCCTTTGTGATTTCTTCTTTGACCTATTGGCCACTTAAGAGTGTGCTGTTTAATTTCCACATAATTGTGAATTTTCCACTTTTCCTTCTGTTACTCTTGTCTAGCTTCATTCCATTTCGTTCAGAGAAGATACTTGGTATGACCTCAAACTTTAAAAATTTATTGAGACTTGTTTTGTGACAGAACATGTAGTCTATAGTTGTGGCAGTTTGATTTTATTTTATGAATCCCCAAAAGAGAAAAATTATGTTTGTAAACTAATCTATTCCTATGTGTGTGATACCCTTTGATTGCATTAAGTTCAGCTGAGGGGCATTTGATTAGATTACCTGTAAGATTGTGGTAGGGCTTTTTATTGGACTATGTCAATGAGGCAGGACTCAGTTTGAGTGACTGCCACCTTGCTGGGTCTGATATAAATGGACACTCACTCAAACAGACACAGGAAGAGAGAGCTCTGTCATTTTTTGATCCTGCCATATTACAAGGCTCAAACAGCTGAGGCCCCAGGGAGAGATGAGCCACATGCTGATAGCTTACAGCTGAAATTGGAAAGAGAGCAGAATAGCTGAGACTGATAAAGGAGGTCTTAAAAGAGACAGCCCTATGTCAGCTTGCAGCTGAAACTGGGAAGAAAGAGGAGCAGCTGAGCCTGAAAGAGGAAGCCCAGAGTGGAAGGCAGAGATTGCCTGCCATCTCCTTTCAACATGTGGCAGCAGACTTTGGTGAGAAAGCACCTCTTATGGTGCCTCAAATTAGACTTTTCACAGTCTTGGAACTAAGCTTTTACCCCAGATAAATCCCCTTTATAAAAGCAACAGATTTCTGGTACATTGCATTGGCAGCCCTTTGGGAAACTAAAACAATAGTCTATATGGAGAATGATCCATGTGCACTTGAGAAGAGAAAAACATGTATTCTGCTGTTGTTGGGTGCAGTGTTAATTGAATCTTCTGCTTCCTTATTGACCTTCTATCTGGTTGTTCTATCCATTATTGAAAATGGAGTATTGATGTCTCCAATTATTAATTGTAGAACTATATTTCCCTTCAATTCTGTTTATTTTTGCACCATGTATTTTGAGATTCTGTTGTTAGGTGCATTTATGTTTTAAATTGTTTTATACTCTTGATGAGTTGACCCTTTTATCAATATAAAATGTCCTTCTTTGACTCTTTTAACAATTTTTTATTTAAAATCACTTCTGTCTGATATTAGTATAGTTACCCAACTTGCTTTTGGTTACAATTTGCATGGACTATTTTTTCCATCCTTTCACTATCAACCTATTTGTGTCTTTGGATCTAAAGTGAGTAGTCTAATTGATAGAATATAACTTAGATCATGTATTTCTACCCATTCTGATTGGAGAGTTTAATCCATTTAGATTGAAAGTAATTATTGATAAGACAGGACTTTTTTTTTTTTTGTGT